>CAWVOZ010000198.1:0-17717 GCA_963931855.1 Philhelius festivus | reverse complement strand
GGAAAGCAAAAAATTTACCTTGCTCGTCAAGATCAGTTTGACATTCCCAATAGTGAAGAGCTTGATCACATGAAGAAAGAAAATGCCAAACTGCAACAGGAGTTAGAAGATCAAAGGAGAGGGATCAGTGAGGTTGAAGGAGGTAAAACTTATGATCATATTCTTTTTTTCTTTCTACAGTAAATTATAGTAAAAAAGATGGTGGTGACATCCTTCTGTAATATGTTACTCTTTCCATCTTATGATACTGACATGCTACTTTTTTGTTGCAGAAATTCGAGCGC
The DNA here is from genome assembly GCA_963931855.1 of Philhelius festivus. Classification (NCBI taxonomy): domain Eukaryota; kingdom Metazoa; phylum Arthropoda; class Insecta; order Diptera; family Syrphidae; genus Philhelius; species Philhelius festivus. The sequence continues at coordinate 17,433 of CAWVOZ010000198.1, read as the reverse complement.
TCCAGTCAAATTTAACCATGGAAGAAATATGTGCCAAAGAAGCTAAGTTAAGAACTGAGGTATGCAATTAGCTTTCCCCGTCTCTTTGCATTAATATAGTAGCAAATGCAACTGGAAAGAATATGTGGACAATGTTCGAAATTTATTTTTATCCTTTAATCAGGTAGAGAAAATGGAAGAGAAATTGAACAAGTTGCGTGAAGGGGTCACTTTGGTGAGACCTGAAGACAGGAAGGCAGTTGCTGACATGTATATGGACAGAATCAGTCAGTGGAGAAAGCGTAAGAGGATGTTTAAAGATCTCTGGGATTCGATAACTGAGAACTCACCCAAGGACATCAAAGAATTCAAGGTTTGTATATGTATTTGTTCCGATCCTGAGATTTTTTCCATGGATGGTCACTTAATGTCTTTCTTTTGGTTTGAAGTTGGTATTAATTGGTACATAATCACACAGGAGGAACTAGGACTAGAGTACGATGAGGATGTTGGGGTGAATTTGCAGGAATTCAGTGAATTAATGCCACGTAGCATGAAGCGGGGGAGAGGCCAGTGACATCTTCAAGTTGAAATTGGATTTAAGCATAACATGTACCATACTAACCTGTAAGGCTAAATCAGCTTGCTTTTGCTGTATATTCTAGAATGCTTTAGGATGATCTAGAGTTTTATGCTCGAACACATCTTTTGTAGTGTTACTTAGACAAATCTAAGAGCTATACTATAGACAAGCTTTCACCGAACACCTATGGCTGAACACATAATAAATGTATGCTGTTTTATGTAACTAGTATTTTTTTTGTCATGGTGCATTACTAGGTTATGCTGTGTATTGGATAAATAAAATTTGCTGCAGCCGTCTGAAACAAGGTTTGTTGAATCAGATAAACTTTAAAAGTTAAGAGTACTGTTTGGTTTGCTGCTCGGTTTATCATCTTCCCATCGGATATTGTCTGTCCTTCCATAATTAACAAGCAACAAACAGAGCGACAGCTTTATAAAATTATATGGTTGAAAATATTTTTTTTGACAGTAGATTTTGCATATATTCATACTGCACGGAGAAGTTAGAAAGTTCATCTGTAGAAAAGTAAGAAGCTAGATGCTCTGCATTATTGACCGGGGGAGTTCCTGTCCTAATACAGAACAACTATATCGACACTCTTGCATGGTCACATATCACAAGTATAAATTTGGTGCTGCCGCAATCTGTGCAAATCATAACATTAATGTACACCCGTACACACAACGCATGGATATCATGCCATGGTATAATTCTCTGCTTTACATTCAGTTTTACTTAAGAGAAAAATATAAAAAACTGACATCTTCCTTGGGCTCTATCATTCCTTCATCTCAACCAAACCTTGCATTACTATTTATCTTGCTTATCTACGTCCTCTACCTCTGGTCCTAACAGAAATAGGCCTCCGCTCGATGTTTAAACCTTTGGAATTGACTTCTTCAGTATCCATGGGTATGTTGTTTTGCTCGTGCTTTGGATATTCATTGATGATGGATTTAAATTTCTTGTCAGTGCCCGGTCCAGATTCATTTGCGTTTGACCATAGATTCTCCTTGTAGCCAGTCTCAGTTTCATCATCACTTTCGTCAAAAATCATCTGGTTCAGTGGCTTCTTATCGAGATTCTCCTTGTAGCCAGTCTCAGTTTCATCATCACTCTCGTCAAAAATCTTCTGGTTCAGTGGCTTCTTATCGCCTAATACACTGGAAGATATTTTAGTCTCCTTGATTGAGTTCCCCTCTGAATCTGAGCTTGAATCAGATGGTGATCTGTCTAAACTCTTTTTGCTTGCATTTCCTTTGGACTCTTTTGGGTAAAACCTGTCATTTTCCAGGTGCGTTTCTTCATCTTCCGATCCAGAAATGCTGTTTTTTAATCCCTCAGTTGACTGCTTCTCTCCAGATTTCACAAGACCAGATCTTGGAGACTCGTCCCAGCCTGACCTGTTCCTTTGTCCAGAAGTAGGACTGCTCTGATTGTTGGGATGGAAGTCCAGGGAATCAGATCGAGATAGCTCCATTGCAGCTTTAGCAGCTGCTGCTGCATAGGCTGCTGATTCAAAAGCAGCTTGAGCCGCACTTGCAACATCTGCATACTTCTGTCTTGTTCTCAGTGAGCCAGATGTTTGCTCATCTGGCTGAATATCATCAAACTGCTTCTGTGACTCTCTAGTCACCTTTGTAGTTACTGAAGCTTCCTCCTCAATATGTAGAACGATGCTGTTCTCAGATGCGATTTCTTGTAATACTTGCATCCTGATTTCACGACTCGGATGTCGGGTAGACAGCTTTTGAATCATCTGGATAGAACATCACAGTGAACATTGTTAGTTAACAAACACTTGGTAATTAAACAGACTACTGAAACATCGTAACAGAACAACCTACCTTCTGATTCACACCGCAGTTGTTTCGTAACTCAACAGCACGAGCAGCAACGTCCTTCCCAAATCGAGACACAATCATAGAACGAATTTCTTGGAGCTCTGGGAATTCTCCACACCTCGAAGCAGCAAAAATCAAGCTTGATATTGCCTCCTTAAGTTCATCAGGACATTCTCTGTTTATGTATAAGAAACCAGTTAAACACGCAGGAGAACTTTTAAACCTTCGTGAGTAAAACCTTAAAGAAATAAAAACTTGACATTAACCTGTTATTTTCGATCATGACGACCCTCTCTTTCAAAATATGACAGTATCCTTCTATCATAACAAACACATCCAGCATGTTTTGCTCCTTGATCACAACCTCAGCCTGTTAAGTACCAGAATACAAGTTAGCCAAATTTTTTACGAGACGAATCACATGAAATAGTAAAAATAACTCTTTTGTGTGCATACACGAAGAAGTGCGCGATCTTGGTGGCCAAGATTAAGGAGTTGGGCAGTGTCGGATCTAGCCTGAACGCAACGAACTTGTCGTTGGTTCTTGAAGACGGCAAGGCGAGAGATAGCGAGGTTGACAAGAGCCTTGAACTTGGCAGTCTTGAAGTTTCTTCTCAATAGAGCATCCATCGTCTTCCCCATGCTTTGCTCTTGTTCTTCTCGTGTGTTGCAGACTGCAGACACTAACCTGCACAAATAAGTTGGGAAACTGGCTTTTAATGTGGACAAGACGATCTACTATTGCGGACGTGTGAGCGGTAAACACGCTTGCTTACGAAGTAAGGTTTTAAATTAAACGCGGCTATTGTGTAACTGCGATCAGTTGGTCCACGGGACCACAGAAGAGTAAGTCTCGCCACCTCCCATTTCTTGCCACGTCGTTTAGAGTTGTGGTGGTCGTAATCTGAACGACCATGATGGGAGCTTCTTGGTCATTTCGCTTCTTATGGACAAAGTCGCATGGCCTGTTTAACCGCAGACAGTTCAGAGTACCAATCCCGAGGATTATTTAATGGTGAGGGTGATGAGATTGAGGCATATACATTCGGGAAGGGAATATGAGAAGATTCCAAGCATATTGTAACCACCGTCCACGGGAGACCGGACAAAGAGAGAAGACCAAAAGGCGTCTTTTGTCAATTTTGTCCTTGAGAAACAAGGAGAATACATGCGTCCCCAAAGTCGGATATTTGGAAATTCATTTATGAAGAGTGGAAAAACTTCCAGGTTTCTTTTGTTGAATGATACAGATTATAGTTAACAAATTTTCCACGGAAATTTTCCGGAAATACAAGAACGATTCGTATGATGGATTGACCCTGAAAGCCTTTTTAATTATTTTTTACATTTGTTAAACACAACATGTTGAAAATAAATCAACTGTCATAATCAGTCCCTTTCTCTTAGGCTTGTGAAATATCCAGAATGTGCTTTATGAAATTTTCTCAACCATCTCACCATCCACATTTTGTTTAGGCACATAGACAAAAGGTTGAGTATGTTCAAATAATGCACACCTCAACACTTCACCTCACTCCCACTTAATTATTTAGTTCTGTATTTTCTTGCAATTTTAAGACACTGGTAGGTGCCCTCAAGCTATTTGAATAGGTTTGGGTTGTTTTAGAGTGTAATCTCAAGAACTACTGATAAACATGAGAAGCTACTCACATTCACCTCGCATGAAAAGTCAAGACTGTAGGAAAGGGGAATGAAGAAGCTGAAACCAGACGCTCTGCGGATAAGATATTGATTGCTTCCTCTCATCTGTGTTTCTTTTGCTATTATAAAGTTTCGTTGCTTACGTTACAAGAAAAGGACAATTCTTGATTTTCGAGGAAAATACTGATGTGAACTGAGAGCTAAATGGAAAGTGAGAGATTACACACACAAACAAGCAATCACGGTTCATTCGAAAACCCACAAGGTGCTTTACAAGAGAGAGGAGCCTCCTTTATCTCCCAAAACCCTACTTCTACTGCAAAACCCTAGCCGCCAACCTCAAACCCCGACTCAGGGACCAAGCAAACAAAAGAAAATAAAATAATCACAAAGAAGGCCGACTCAACTAGGTTAAACTATTGGTACCCCGCACATCATTCTCCTCTATTTTATTATTGAAGTTCAATATAAACTTTAAAAGATGAAGTACCCTGGGGTAAGAGGACTTCATAAAAGTCTTCACTATAGCTGTAGTTTGGATCAATATGAACTTTGGGGTTATCAAAAAGAGTGCAAGTAGCTGTTTTGACATCAATTGTGTGTCGCTATTGTGCAATTGTCTAGCATATAACGGGTTGTTCTCGAGAGGGCATTCTGTGACACGGTCGCTGTATTGTTGACAATTATAACATTGATCAATGAACTGAGCAAATGATCTTGCTAGGCGTGCGATAACCATTCTAGATGGAATGGTGGTAATAGTAGTGGATGTAGAGGGACTCGTGGAATTCTCTGTTACTTAAAAGGATTGATCAGTAAAGGCATTCTTCTTTCCTCTTCTACTTATCTCCACCTTAGTGGCTTTTCTGACTCTGATTAGGCTGGTTGCCCAACTACTCGTTGCTCCACTACTGGCTACTTCACCTTGTTAGGAAATAGTCAAATATCTTGGAACACTAAGAAACAACCGACTATTTCGCGCTCCAAAGCTGAAACAGAATATCAGGCCTTAACAACCCTCACCAGTGAACTTCAATAGTTAAAATATATTCTCCATGACCTTGGAGTCTCTCACTCTCAACCAATCATGGTATATTGTGATAGTAAAGTTGCTATTCACATTGACGAAAATCCTGTTTTCAAAAAACGTACTATTGAAATAGATTGTCATTTTGTTTGCGAGAAAATTCAACCCAAATTAATTTCTCTTAGCTATGTCTGTTCGAAAAATTAATTGGCTAATGTCTTTACAAAGCCACTTGAGCCTGGCCATTTTCAGCATTTAGTTGGCAAGTTGGGTATGGTCGATATCTCCCCCCCACCTCCAACTTGAGGGGGAGTATTAGCAACTATCTAGAATGGGTCATGCACGGGTGTCCACTTCCAACAAAGAAGACTCATTCAAGCAACCAAAAATATGTAAAGATGAGACTTCAAGTTGAATCTGATTGCCAAGCCCTTATCCACATTCTCCAAGGAGATGAGAATGAGGTCACACTGGAGGTGGCTCCCGTTATTGAAAAAATGAGAGCGCTAAAACATCATTTTGATCATATCAACCTTGCATGGATCCCCTGAGAGGCAAACCACACTGCCAACGAATTGGCCAATCATATGAGCCAAATCGCCCACTCAGAAATTTTTTGGACCTAGCCTTTCACAACTAGAAGCACTTCTCCTCCAAATATTTCAAATTACTGTAACCTTTTCTCCTTTAATTGGGGTAGAATACCACCTGCCTGTATTGTAAATAACCTTGCTACTGATGCTGTTGACACACATTAACACTAAATAAAATGGCTACTTTTTTACAAAAAGAAAAGAAAAAGATCAAGTCAATTGTAGATAGTCTAGATATTTGTATCTGCAACCATTTGTAGCTAGCTTTTAAATACTGTGTATAGTCGCTCTATTAAGTTTCCCGGTTAGCCGTTTCCAATGAGTGGTTCACCATTAGGTAACACTAGTTACCAGAGTCTGGTTTTTGCGTCTTCTCATACGATGTGATTTCTGTGCACAGCTGGTTTCTATAACAGAGATGGATTCCACGCCCCTCTCATGTAGACGATAGCTGTGGATACATTAAAGTTGTGGAGCTCTCTGCAATATGCAGATTATGTGTCCACGTTCAATCGATAATTTGCGGTTGCCCCCAAATGATTTACTCTTGGCAGTGTCAGTCCGAATTTCTCGGACATGTATAGATCATCTGGCGACATTCCAGGAGGAAGCTCCAAATTGAAGCAATGAAGCAATTGAGAAAGCACCAGTTGAGTCAATATCACAGCTAATGTCGACCCAGGGCACTTTCTACGACCTGATCCAAATGGTAGCAACTCAAAATTTTGTCCTTGAATATCTAGTTGTGTCCAAGAACCTCTCTGGATAAAATTTTTCAGCATTCTTGGTCCGGACGTCAGGGTCTCCCCTAATTGCCCAGGCATTTATAAGCACTCTAGATTTCTTGGGTCTGAGATATCCGTTGATCGTTACGTCCTTAGTAGACTCATGGCGATAAGGAATGGGGCAACTGGGTGGATTCGCAAGCTTTCCTTGATCACCATCTTCAAGCAGTCCAACTTGTCCAAGTCTGTTTCCTCAACCATTTGGTTCAATCCAACTACAGTTTTTAGTTCATGTTGGACAAGTTTCATTACCCTTGGATGTCTTAGAACTTCAGCAATAGCCCACTAGATCACAGTGGTTGTAGAGTCCAGTGCACCTATGAAAATGTCTATCAAGACTGCTGCGATAACACCTCCATCAATTAGGAATTCTTGTGTGGCACAAGGTTCTGCCAACGATAACATTATGTCGAGGAAGTCCCTTTGCTGGTCCTCCAATCCTTGAGAATCACGTTGACGTTCACATCATCTTCTCTATGAAACCGGCTACCACTTTGTGTGCAGCCTTCATTTGACGAACAAGTCCCTGGATTTGGGAAGAAGAACAGAAACGATATAAGAACTTTCATTAAATGAATTCAAGGGTATGTCAACATCTGATTGCCAGCCTAATCGGGATTCTAAATGATGCATTATGAGGGTTTATTTCAAAAAAAATGATGAGTTTAAGAACTGAAAATTTCTGTAATGTTACCTGAATATCAAGTGGCGCAAGAAAGGGGATGTAATCAGCTATGTTAAAGATGCCAACAAGCCTCAATACCTCTGGAACACTTGCCCTAAATTCAAACTTTTCATGGTTGATTCCGAAAATCATTTAGTGAGCCATGGCTTCAATAAGCGACCCGACCTAGGCACTAATGTCAATGGCGTACCCCGGATTAGCTTCATCCTTTATGGAATCAACAAAGCTAGCTACATTTTCTCTCCGTGTGGGCTTGGAGAACTCAATTTTCGAACTATTGAGCAAATGTACAATACATAGTTTCCATACGTTTCGCCAGTATGGACCATAGGGCGCAACCCCCAAGCTCTTCTGGCCATAGTTAGAGTTCCCAAATATTTGAAACTTTGGGCGACTTGCGAAACCAAGTCATGAGTTTTAAGGACAAACTCAGCCCACTCCGGTGAGGAGATCTCAATGGTGGGAACAAGACCAAGTCTTAGAGACATGATAGGGCCATATTTCTTGGCTAGTTTCTGTAAATTACGGTGGGGAAGAGTGCCCAGCATGTGCATGTGACCTATGAGAGGGAGTCCCTTTGGACCAGGAGGGAGACCCAATGAACCTTTGCGAACCATCGCTGAGCAATGAAAATAGGAAATGGACCAGACAGTGGCCAGGGAAGAAAACAAAATTGCTGCAATCCAAACTCCGATCGCTACAAATGGAAAATTTTGAGAAAAAGGAAAAGAAAGGGAAATGGGGTTTTTTCTTGGTAATCTTTTTTTGGGGGTGACTTGGAAGAAAGTTACTAAAGCTTATATATATTTGGAAAACCAAAATGAAGCCCTTCTTATAAGAGGAGAAGCCATTTATGTGGCGGACCGCAGATGAGACAGGTGGATGATTATCAGTTTGTGGCGGACGGCAACCATATGGATAGCTTCATAGATATTAAGTTGAATTAAATTCTAAACTGTGTTATGAGATAAGGTTGTGGCTGACTAGCAGGCATTAGCCGTGCAACATAGAGTCCATGTATATGTACAACTTTAGAGTCCTTCCTATGTTGGTAACTTGGGGAGGAAGTCTCCCAATTATATGTAAGGAGACTTCCACCCCATAAACGACACACATGAATAGAAACCGCGCTTTCCTCGTTTGCTCTCATACTCTTCTCTAGATTACTTTACAACACGTTATCAACACCGTCTCTCAACGATTGAGCTAGAAAAGCTTCAAATCAAACATCCACAGCAATGGTATAGTTTTTCGTTTTTGAATCCTATTCTTCGTCTTAACTGTTTATACTGTTTCGTAATCGAATAATAGTCATTTTGATCTGAAATGTTTCTTGTGATAAAAGCTACATGTTTTGACAAACATATCAAAATTTGAGATCAAATGGATGGTTAGATATGCCGATATGAATTTTTGAAGTTGCAGTGTCCGTTTTCAGATTTGGATTCAAGTGACAATAATAAACATGGCATATCTTTTTCGTTCTTCGTCGAAATTAGGAGATTCAAATTGGGTTTTTCTCTAAATTCAGAGATGCACAAATCTCGGTTGTAGTTTTTTTATGATTCTAAGTATATCATAAACAAAACTATTGATTTCTTCCTCCTTACAAATATTTTTGCATACTAATATTTTCTGCAGGGATTGTAGAAAAATATTATCTTCTAATCCAACGGTCCAAGTCAAAATCCGAATAGTGGTTTTATTCTAAAGACATAGATCTATAACTTTTCTGTTTAATGTTTTTTTTTTGGATCTAATTATTTATTGTGCAGATCTGATCACGAAAGTCAATACGAATTTTTACTGCAGAATTGCGATCTTTTACGATTGATATTTATTTGTTTCTTTCTTCTTCAATCTATCCAATTGTATAATTAGCATTTTGCAATAGTTGACATACTGAATATGGTTTAAAAACCTTCGCATTTTAACACAATAATTGATACGCTGAATATGGCTCCTAAACCCTCGCATTATGGATGTAAATCTTAACATATGTCGAATAGGGCTTCTAAAACCCTCACACTACGGATAAATCCTAACGGTATGTTGAATATGGTAACTCTCACTACCTTAATATGTAGAAAACTTAAAGTTTTCGATTTGCACAAACAAACCCTTATATCTAGAATATGAGCTCTATCTCCATACACTGTAAAAATTAACCTTCGGTATAGATATCACTATAACTCCGTCAAGGATATTTTAAAATAGAGTTTTAACAAACACTTTCTTTAAACAACATTTTCCTGTTCTCTTGTCTTAGAAACCATGTATGCGACTTGGAGAGAATATATCGTTTATTAAAGGAATAATTTTAGAATAAAATTGGTTTATATTTCTTATGATTGTCGTTACAATCTTCACTATTGCAAAAACTAACTAGATGATGCACCTAAATGCTGATAATATATTTTTTTCTTCTCTTCTTCTCATCTATGAACATTGCCATGAATCGTTGTAGATGAAAATTAAGTGCTTAGTTAATAGTGCAACTATAGGTATATCGTCAAATACATATCTACTTATGATGCAAACGATTTTCATGTAGCATTTGTGGTAGAAATCTTTATTCAAGTGAACATACATTAGACTAAAAGTCTATATTCATGAATGACGAACAATACTTATACATTCATAATGTCTTATGCTATTATTTCAGCTTTTTTTAAAGGGAAGTTTATATCGAAGGGCCTCATCTTATTGCAATGAGATTCAAGTTGTATGTTTTAATTACCATACCTGAATATTTATTAGTGCGACTTTCATGCATTGTTTTATGATAAACTCAATCGCATAGTACTTTGATTACAACAAAATATAGTTTTGTTGACATGCTTTGACATATGAAGTTTAAATTATAGCATCTTATCATTCTCAAATATACCAAGATACAAGATATGATGATTGAGACTTGAGAAGACAATTGATTTTGCAAAACTATAACTTGATTATTTGTAATTTTTTTTATTAAATATTGATTATCTTGTGGATAGTTGGCTTTTCAAAGGCAAAATAATGACTATTCAATAGGTCGAAATACCGCTTATATTTTATACTAGCACATAATCTCAAAATCCTTTAAGATATGATGAATTATTTATTTTTCTTTTGTTGCTTGGTTATCAAAGTCACACGCTCAGTGGTTGGTCTACTGGCAAACTCATAATGATTTGCAGGGTGTTCATGCTTTTCATGAACTATAAATGTGTACATGTATTTTACCAGCTATTATATAACTATGTGTTATACCATAAGTTATTTTCATCTAACCCTACCATTGTATGGTGATAGTGCATGATAAATTGATAATATTAATTTGCACAAAACATTGACATGATTTTCTCCGTGTTGATTCATATAGGCGTCCAATAATTTTATGATCAACAAATTGTTTTTCATATGATGATTTATCAATGTGCTTAATGCTACAAGCTAGTTGATTGTAGTTGCAGGTAATACGCCAATAATATAAAAAACAATTTCTTATATCATTAAATGGTTTACGGGAAGAAAGCAACATACAAGTTTCTATAAAAGGGTTAGTTGTTTACAATCATCTCCCGAAACCATGGATCAATTGTTCAGAACCAAGATGAGTAAAATAGCTTATATATGACGAGATCAACTTGGCTATTACATGAAGATACAAGTTTCGACCAATAGAAATGATTGCAAAAAGTACACATGTAAAGAGGTATGTATTTTAATTTGACCATCATATATCATTCTCTGCCAAAAGCCTTATTTATTTAAAAGTGATAAATGATCAAAATCTCCTTTTATTTAGTTCATAAACTAGATATTACATTGGTACTGATTAATACATCTTATATCATCAGAAAAGGTCTTGAATCAATGACCTAATCTCTCAACTTTGAGAGAAGTGTCAATTTCTCATTATACTAATAAGTACACAAATAAGATCCAATATATTTGGATATAACCCTTGGATTACAATCACATTATTTCATGTTGTTGATTAAATAAATGCAAATCATGCATATATGATGAATATAATCCTCTTACTATCAGGAGGAGTCATGTCTCTAATATGAGTTGATTTATTTTGAAAAAATCCAAATATATTCCTATAAATCCAAGAACCCCATTTGCCAAAATGTGGAATATATGCTCTATCACCTATATGTACTACAACAATCTGATGATCACTAAGAACATTATAAGTGACAAGTTCATATTACTGTAAATATATGGCTTAACTAAGTAGAACTAGTACTTCTACTAAGAGCTTTAAATAATATATCTCAAAATTGCATTATGCAAATATAGTCAACTAGTGTGACTCCATATAATGATAGTTATGAGAGTCTAACACATGCGTCTCAAAGACGACTAGCTGAAAAACCTCAATGTTTGTACAATGCGAGGAAGGCATATTTTGTCTAATATACAAAAAGTGTATTAATTGGATATATTGGAAACAAGTATGACATAAAGTCACAAGAAATGGCTCTAAAGATAATAATCCATAGAATACTGATCTCTATAAAATACCACTTGTGATACTACACAAGTTACTACATTATTAGAGTCCCAATTAGAATTATCAATAAAATCTTGATCTTTATGGGAGGTGTCCTTTAAAGACAAAGAGATCGACATTTACTGATACACATCCCCATTCCATGAGTTGAATACCAGATTATACTGGAGAGATCTTAATAAAGGATGATCAAAATGGACATTTATGGAATCGTAATAAGACTACGATTGCGAAGTATAAGCTTATAACATGCCAACATAAAATCCTAGGCGATTGGTAAAAATGTTGTAATTAAGATGGTTCGTTTGTATGCTATAAGCAATTCCAAATAAATTGTAATCTCAACAAGAGACATATACTTGGGAACATGATCCAAATACCCAAGGATATTAAACCATTAGGTTTTAAAAGGGATTTTTGCTTATAAAAGCAAAGATCGTCACTGATTATTCGTAAAAAAGCTCACATTGTTGCAGAAAAGTTATTTAAAATAACTAGAAGACACATTCTCTTTGTCAAGATGAATTTGGATTTATTATCTAATTTGTTTAGTTGTCAATGAACTATTTATCTAGTGATTTTGGCTATAAAATATCTAAATCACAAACCCAAAAAGGGGTGTACGTTCTAAAGAACAAATATTCGAGATGTGTAATGAATCAAATTACAAAGACACTAATTTGCATATTGGATTATTGCAACATGTATAACATTTTCAACAATCAAAATGTTATAGACCAAATTTACCTTGGTTGAACATACATGTATCTAGAGAAGATTTAGAACAATTGAACAAGTGGTATGTTTTCTTGTTTCACAAATCAAATTTTTTTGGAAAGATCCTAGTGATGACTCCCAACCCCTGTTAAGTTTTCCAGTGGTTTTAAGGTCTTTAAATGTGAAAGAAAATCCTTTCCACCCACCAGATGAGGAGGAGACTATACTTGGAGTTGAAGTTCCATATTTGAGGGCTATAGGTGCCCTACTTTATTTAGTTTAACAAACTAGACCGGACATTTCTTTTGCAGTAAACTTACTAGCCAAGTTTAGTCAAGCTCCAACTAAAAGGCACCAGAATGGCGTAAAGCATATACTTCACTACTTGCAAGGAACAAGAGACTTGCGATTATTCTACTCTAGAAACCCCTCAAGGGTAGCTCAAGTAAAAGGTTACAGTGATGCTGGTTATCTATTTGATCCCCACAAGGCTCTATCCAAAAATAGTTATATTTTAACAGTTGGTGACACAACTTTCTCATGGAGATCAAACAAGCATAGTATGATGGCAATTTCATCTAATAATGCGGTTTGCATGAGACTACAAGGGAGTGTTTCTAGCTGAGGTCCATCATAAAGCATATTTGCGTATCAAGAGGATAACCATACAATAAAGAGCCAACACTCATTTTTGAAGACACTACATCTTGTATCTCTCAAATAAAGGAAGGATATGTCAAAGGTGACAAGACAAAGCATATTCCACCGAAATTCTTCAGCTCATAATCTCTAGAACAATGGAACAATCTCTATACATAAGATACAATCATGTGACAACCTAGCCAATTTATTTACCAAAGCATTGCCGATTTCTACCTTCAAAAAGCATGTCTTTAATATTGGGATGAGAAGAGGCAGTGAATTGTAATTTAGGAGGAGCATCATGAGGACATAACGCGTTATACACTTTTTTCTCCGATCATATTTTTTCCCACGGGGTTTTTATGACAAGGTTTTAATGAGGTAACATTAAGCGTGTCCAAACGCCAATATTAAGTAGACCTAAAAATTGCACTCTTTTGCTTTGCTAGGATTTTTTCCCACTGGGTTTTTCTTACCAAAGTTTTTAACAAGGCAATATACTTAGATAATGTGGTCATCCAAGGGGGAGTGTTATGAGATAAGGTTGTGGCTGCCTACAAGGCATTAGCCATGCAACATAGAGTCCATATATATGTAAAACTCTAGAGTCCTTCCTATATTGGTAACTTGGAGAGGAATTTTCTTAACTCTATATAAGGAGACTTCTACCCCATAAACATGAATGGAAACCTCTATCTCCTCCTTTGCTCTCATACTATTCTCTAGATTACTTTACAATAAACTGCACATTTTAAGATAATTAATAAATATCTACATGATATAAAAAAGATATTAACTACCACAGTGGAAAATCTATACCTTGGTTGAGATAGAGAGACTACAAAAATTGGTTATCACGAAATATATATAGAGATGATGGCTAACTTTACACCGTCCAAGCTAGTTAATTCCCATGAGAAACATAAGGGGAGAAGAAACACAAAATATTTCCTAGTGATATTAAATTGTTTTGTCGTACAATATTATTATCTAAATTGATACTCCGGTAATTAATAACCTCTATAATTTAATAAAAAATCATGAAACTGACATCTTTCTATTGATTTAATTTAAAAATTCTATTTTCTAATATTTAATACAAATTTAAAAAAATTATGCAAAAATATTAATTAGTAGAGCTACATTCATTTGAGAATCATTTATCTAGAGTAGTCCGTGTCTTCCTGATTGTCCTAATCTTGAATTGTATAACTCGAAGCACCTTGTGAGCTACAACATGAGAGGAATTTGAAAGGTCAAGAAGTAAAATGCACGAATGTAGAGCACTTAACTAACAAACAATAAATAAAAATTTATTAGCTACCTATAGAAACATGTATATACTTTGACAATTTTTTACTTCAAATTCTACAAATTAATAACATTCACTAATTAAGAAATTCCCTTGCCACCGATGATATTAATTTAGAGAAGTCACACTGTAGAAAACAATCATATTATATGGCTCAAGCGCAAATTCTGGACATGGGGTTTGAAAACATCCGACCGTTTCTTTTTCATTTCATAAAACACCTGTCAGAGAACAACTGTTAGCAAAACCTTAAGATTCACTTTAAGTTTACAGGTGCTTGGAAAGGCATTTGGTAATGTTCCCCAAAACATAACATTTTTTGCCCACACTTTGTTTTCAACTGTTTGGCCAAATCGAAATCTATATATATGTATTTGCACAATCAGAATTTCATGCAAAAAATCTAAAAATGTGATCGTTTTTACTGTAAATCTAGATTTTCATGCTCAAATTTTAGTGTAGAAAAACCTAAAAAACATGCAAATCTAGATTTACAAGTTTACTTTTACTCTTGCAAAAACATAAAATACATTGTCAATGCAAACCAACTTGGGTGTTCTACCAAGAAAAAGAACCCTGTGTATTTCTTGAAGGAATAAAACCATATTATGTGCCCAATTTAATATATATATATATACACACACACACACACAAGCATACACACACCACTTTTTTTTGTTTTAGTGAACTAAAGCATAAAAAAGGATACGACCCAAGAAAGGAGCTATAATACATGATAAGGATAGCCAAAATTTAAAAAGTCAAAACTCCTCCTCGACATTAATTTGAATGTTTTAGTTACCTTTAAAATATATCTTTCTATATTAAAAGAGCGGAGCCCTTAGTAATAGTAAAGTAGCTCAACGACTCCACTGTGGGTCGGAGTTGCGAGTCAGGTCCTGTATGGACCACCTAGTGGCCCCAAACCCACTAGACGAGCTCCCATAGACAAATCGGCATGTATCCCAGCCCAGTCAAGCTAGGCTGGATCGAGCTCGCTCCAAATAACAACCAACCCACCATCACATTGTAGGCAACCCACTAAGGTTATGGATCACCCATGGAACCAGAACTATATGGGCCAGCCCAGGGCAAACCTCTATAAGTATGTAACTACCTCAGTACTTGATCCCCATATAGTCATTGGAAATCTTTGCATGTAACCAGAGTAAGAGAGCTAGAAGAGAGAAACCACCTTCTTCTCCGATCTAGTCTCCTCTAAGGGGGTAGGTAGGCAACCTTGTAGTCAGGTTCAGCACAACCAATAAACTAGCTTCCAGGTCTTCACCATCACCACACAACCAATCATTCTCCTCAGATGTCACCTCTTGGGTGGGTGTGTTTATCCCCAACTTGGAGGTTAACACCCACTCAGAAGGTGGTTGCTGTAGGAGGTGGTTAGATGTAGGATGCTGGCGAGGATCTAAAAGTTGGTCACTAGTTGTGCTGGACCTCACTATGAGGTTCCCTACCTACCCCTTGGGAGAAGATTAGATCGGAGAAGAAGGTGGTTTTCTCTTTTCTAACTCCTTAACACTAGTTGGATGCAGAAGATGCTAGGTTGCTGATAATGTTAGATCAATCACCAGATGGGGATCAAGCACAAAGGTAGTTCTGTATATATAGAGGCTGCTTGGGTAAACCCATGTAGTTCTGGGTCCTTGGGTGACCTTGGACCTAGTGGGCTAGCTCATTACCTAATCTTGGGCTGGTTGTTCCATGGAGCGAGCTCGACCAAACCCAGCCTAGCTTGCCAGGGCTGGGCTGTATGCTGGCTTGTATTGGGGACCTCACCTAGTAGGCTGGAGGCCACTAGGGGGTCATACATTGCCCCCTCTTTATCTTATGGGCGAAATCCATGAGGTAAAGAAGTGAGGTCGACTTTGGTATTGCTGATTTGCATGCTGTAAAAGTGTTCCACTGGACGAGCTATTCTTACAAGTTGTTGTATTATGATGGGTGGGGTCGTCTAAATCCACAAAGAGTCTACCTATTTAAAATTGGATGAGATGCTATAGCTCGTCTAATTCTGCTAAGGGTATATCCTTTGGGAATTGGACGAGGTGCTATAACTCGCCCAATTCTGCTTAGGTGCCCTGCCCTTAAATTGCACGAGCTGTTTTGGCGAGCCGATGTATCTCGACCTTATCTTTGGGAGATTCCTTTAATGGATAAGGATGAATGTACAACTTTGTCTGACCTTTGACAGTAGGTGTGCCTTGCTACTCTGACATGTAGCTGGGCTGGCATAACTAAGCTATCATGATGGTTGATTACATCAAGGTGTGGCTTTGCCTGCTGCAGGGCTATGTGTCCTGCTACCTTGTGTGGTATGTATGAGCTGTGATGATGTTTGAATTATGCGGCTGAGGATAGGCCATGTGTACCACTACTATGGAGAAGGGGGAATGGTGTAGTTAAGTTATGGGCGTTACCAAATCGTGGCTGCTACTTTTGAGTAGGAGTTATGAGGGGTCATTACACTAAGCCCACTCTCTCGTCCTTAAGCCACCAAGTTTCCCTAAAAAAGAAACTTTCTTCAATTTCTTCCTTTCTTCCGAAGAGCTCTCTGCCATTATTGCCTCCAGACCAAGCTTCGAAATCTGCTGTCATTGAGATTCCGGTTTCAAAGCCATACCCTGGTAAGTTTCTTTTTTCTTTCTCTATTTTTTCACTGCTTTTCATGGTGTTTCTTTTGATTTCGTGCAAGTTTTGTTTGTTTGAATGATTTTAATATTTGTGAAAGCTTCATCTGTGCCGATGTATGCTTCTTTGTTGTTCATGTCTCATCCATTTTGAATCTTCTACTATTTTCATGCATTGCCTATTTTTTTCTCTCTCTCTCTCTTGGGATGCCAATAGATTGTTTCAAATTGAATTTGTTTTCTAGCTTACGTATTGCTTCAATCTTCAGAAAATTACTTTCTCTGTGTGCTCTTGTTCTTTCTTTGCTTTGCAAATCAGCTACTTATTCCTTTGATTGCTTCCATTGTTTACTATTCATTGCTTTGGGCTTGGCTTTTCTTTAAATGATATGCCCTGAATCTATCTATTTCATTAAATGTTGCTTTGTTGTTGTTGGAATGCCAAT
>CAWVOZ010000197.1:0-22929 GCA_963931855.1 Philhelius festivus | reverse complement strand
TTTATTAAAATTCAGTGAGTAGTTTTTTCACTATAACGGTTTAAAAAAAAGTAAAAATTTTGGTTAGTTTCAAATATCTCACGAAAAAATAATGCTATTGATTTCAAATAAAATTTATTGTACTCATTATAGGGTCATACAGATTTAGTATGAATTTGGAAAAAAATGAACGTACTGTTATTTTTTTAAATAAAAAAAAAACTAAAAAAAAATTTCATAACCCAGATATTCTAAGAACGGAAAACAATTTGAAATTCAAAATAATTTTATTTTACGAAAAATAATGTGTTTGACAAGTGGTGAAAATTTAAAAAAAAAATCAGTTTACAGTTTTTTTACAAAAAATAAAAAACTATATAAAATTCTATTGAAAATTGGTAAAAATTGTTTTTCGACTCAAATTTCTCGAGAACTAGTAGTGATATTGACTTCTAATTTAGTTTATTTTATACATAGTATAATTTTGTATAATTGGTAAAATGTTGACAAATATTGAATTAACAGTTTTTTTTTTTAAATAAAAAAACTATTAAAAATTCTAGTGAAAACTAGTTAAAATTGTATTTCAAGTCGAATTTCTTGGGAATGAACACCGATAGTGCCTTCTAAAGTATGTTGTTTTATACATCGATACCTTCCCGTAAGAATGTATACGAAACGACATTTCTAAAATTGTTCAGGAAACGAAAAAAAACGAAGAAAGTTCTAGTTGAATCATAGTGTGCTAAGAGACAATTTGGGTTAAACTAAGTGACATCTAACAAAATTTTTTGTTGCCATGACAATGAGATCTTTATTAATGTCGCTTAGCATAATTTTTTTGGTGGATAATACAAATTTCAGGGGGCAACATTTTTTTAATGAGAAAACATGGCAGTTGATAATTTTTTTATTTGTACTCTAGTTTCCTTTTCATGCATAATAGGTTGGCGAATCCCAGGCCAAAACGTGGCCCTTAACATATAGTATATTTCCTCATCAAAAAGTAATTTTCGAAAAAAGTGTCGCTTAGTATATTCTAAAATTTAAATTAATTAAAATTAGTTAAACACATTTTCTGTAAAAAAAACATAAAATGAGCGACTAAGTATCCTCATCATCAACAAAACAAAGCAAATTTCCTAATACCATAGTATGCCACAAGCATCATCGATTTTTTAAACAGGAGTCATTGTATATCCAGTGCAGATCACAGCCTTTCAATCCGGAAAAACCGCAACAACAATAACACTATGAAACCATCTACATACTTCGATTTTCCATCTACTGCTCTATGATCGAATTATACAGGGTGATTGGCATAAGGTGTGACAAAAAGCTAGAGCGTGTAGGTTGGAGTTAGACAAGAAAAAAATCGTATGGGAGGGGGGGTCTATTTCCCCCCGTTTAGGCGGGAGGGGCAATTTAAGAAAAAAATCACTTAAAACAGAAAAAAAAAAATTATTAAAAAATAACGGTGATACCTACAGAGTAATGCTATAGCATTTTGAAAAGCCAGAAATACATTCTTTAATTTTGTTTTTAAATAAAGTTGTTCGAGTGCATAGTTTTTGAAAAATTATTTTTCAAAATCAAAATTTTGAAAAAAAAAATGAAAAAAATTTTTTTAAACAATTTTTTTTCAAAATTTTACGTAATTAAGTATTATTTTTGTATTCAATATTCAATGCTCTTATTAATTTTTGATCAAACAAAAAAAACCGGATGTCCAAATGTTTTGTAGTTTTTGACAAAATCAAAAATAACAAAAACTACTTTTGTTCTAAGACAAGCCTTTTATTTTAGTTTTTATACGTTTTTGGATTCTTAGGTGAATTTACGATTGAAAGGATTAACTTTCTTTTTAATTTTTTTTTATTATCGTCTTATAAACATACAATAATGTGACAAAGTACTGGATTAACCATATTTCACACATTTTTCCATTGAGAACACCTGCGTGAGAGCATGGATTAATATTAACCTGCGAATGTTTTTTAAATAATTTTTTGTAATAAGCTTTAGTTAAAAAATGTGTTAATCCAGTACTTTGTCACTTTATTGTATGCTTATAAGACTGATAATAAAAAAATTTTACAAAAAAAGTTAATCCTTTTTTTCGTAAATACACCTACGCCAAGCCGACCCCATCATAATAAAAAAGTGGCAAAAATAATACTTAATTACGTAAAATTTTGAAAAAAAAATTGTTTAAAAAAATTTTTTTCATTTTTTTTTTCAAAATTTTGATTTTGAAAAATAATTTTTCAAAAACTATGCACTCGAACAACTTTATTTAAAAACAAAATTAAAGAATGTATTTCTGTCTTTTCAAAATGCTATAGCATTACTCTGTAGGTATCACCGTTATTTTTTAATAATTTTTTTTCTGTTTTAAGTGATTTTTTTCTTAAATTGCCCCTCCCGCCTAAACGGGGGGAAATAGACCCCCCTCCCATACGATTTTTTTCTTGTCTAAGTCCAACCTACACGCTCTAGCTTTTTGTCACACCTTATGCCAATCACCCTGTATGTATATAGTTACAAAATATCATA
The DNA here is from genome assembly GCA_963931855.1 of Philhelius festivus. NCBI lineage: Eukaryota > Metazoa > Arthropoda > Insecta > Diptera > Syrphidae > Philhelius > Philhelius festivus. The sequence goes on along the minus strand of CAWVOZ010000197.1, from coordinate 20,394 downwards.
CCAATTACCACAAAAGATACAGTACAGATATGTACATCTAAAGTTTGTTTCGCTGAAAATTTAGTTATTTGAAAAAAAAAACTAAATATAAAGTTTTCAAGACCACACATGGGAAGTTATCAGTGTGGGTCGCACCCAGCCTCTTTTTTTAAATAAGATTTATAATTGGAAACAAATGTAATTTTATCAACTTTTTCTTACAAAAATGTCTAACCTTTATTCTATTCTGAAAAAAAAAATTCTTAATAATGACCAAATTATATTCTTGATATTAGTCTTGAGTGTTGCTTATCAGTTTGACTAGGCATGACAAAACAAACGTCACAAGTCAAATCGGGGCTATAAATTAAAAGTCCGATTATAAACAAAAACACTATTATTAAATTATTTCTGTCTGCCTGTCTTATATTTAAACAGAAAATAAATTAACATTAGACTACAGAAATAAGTAGTCTAATTATGCAACTCCTCAGTTCGTCACGCCTTGGGCTTCACGCACCACTAGGTACTCCACTTTTTGTGTAATATTTTCGCGCAGCTATTGCGTCTATGTCCATTTTCTTGACAAGTTGAATTCTGGTACTCACTTTAGGCGATGATTCTTATTTGAATTTTTGTCGCGTCATTGTTGAGTGAAACCTGTTTATAGGACAGCGAGTTGTTTTCTATTATCTTGTCTCTGAACATTTAGTATCTTTAGACATTATGCCAAAAAGATATGTTTCGCTGTCAAGTCATGGTAGACACCACCTGGTAGTCGTAGTTCTTAAATTTAGCAGATTTTGTTTGCATTATGTTAAGAGATTTTGTTTTTTTTTTCTCAAAAACGCCATTTGAATTTTTAAGAGATGGGAACTGAATTAGATACAATCATATTGAGGGCTTACTTGCTCAGTGTGACAATTAAATTTTTCGTTAAAAACTAATCAATGTTTTCATCAAACTGGAATTTCGAATTATGTTCATTTGTATTTATAAAATTGAAATTAATATCACTTTCCAAGCAGCGCACGTTGGAAACAATGAACTTTGGTGGAGAGGTTTATTTGTTGTTTTAAAATACTTCTTTGAAAATAATACATCAGTTCTAACAGTTCTAAGGCCTTTAAGAATTTTATCAAAATTTCTCTAAAATTCTCAGTTTTTTTTTTTAACATGACGGTAAAAACTGTTATTTAATATTGATACTTTTTTGTTCTTTAAAAATATTTTTGGAAAAAGTTCAAAGGTAGAAGTCTTGCACTCTTCGATGGATTTCCACAGAAGAAATTAATTCTTTGATATGAATTCGGGTATAGTTCTTTATTTTTAGAGTGGTTGGGGATGAATTCGAATAAAAAAAAAATAATGCGAATTGTAAGGGACATAGAAATAAGACACGGCAGTTCTCCGCTTTAGTTCAGCCGCCACCCCTGGAGATAAAAAATCTGAGACAACCACCTTCAGTCTCAACATCGTGCCACACATCTTTCCTATCCTTCTTTCTCTTTCGTAACTTCACACCCGCGCTGTGTTGAAACATTTAAATTGTAATCATAATCCCTTGAGCGCGAGTAAATTATAAAAAAAAAAAGAAAAAGGAAGGCAGAAGGCATATTGAAAAACGTGATGTCCATCAACTTATATAAATTCAATCATATTTGACTGAGTTTTCTCACTATACTCTGTCCAACAAAAATTGCCAGTACAGGGAAGATAGGACGTTTGTCTCTCATTCTGGTTGCATTGCCATGCATAACTGTGTCGCCTTTTAAAGCTCTCACAGGGATTCCGTAGTTTACATTATAAATCGCCGCAAATGAGAGTAAAAAACGCGTAGGGCTCCCGTCTGCCGATTCAAAACGACTGAAAACAATATTCAATTTACATTTTTCCACAACACCAAGCGGTAAGATAATAGGCGCGTTTTTTTTTAAGTTGAAAAGCAATACGACAACACTCAACATACTCATCTTCTTAAAATTTGTTCTCAAAAGCTTCAAATCCCAAAAGCTCTTTAATAAAAACCACTGAAAAAGCTACTTGCTTGCAATTGAGAATGATAATAGTAACTCTGTTTTGATGTAGATAAAGAGCGCATGATCGTATTGAGTGACACTTGAGACTTGACAGTTGACACTCTTGACGTTGACAGTATCTCATCAGCAGTGGGATACGACGGTCGTGTTGTGGTGTACAACTTTTTGCAAAGATTTACAACAACAATTCCTTAAGAAAAGTCAGTGGCTTGTTGTTTTTTTAGTTACATTTTTCCCAACGCATTGTAGTGAGGGTGCATCAGGCGCCACTGCTTTAAAAAAAGCTCTCCCATTAGGCCTGTACTGAGAATTTTTGTTGGACAGAGTATAGTTGTCGGAGCGGATTTGGCCAAAACCTCTTCAATTTTTGTTTAAAATCTAGATACACCTGTATTTAACAACTCCTTCTTCCAACGAATTGGAAACTGTTATAAATGATCAGCTCAAGAAATATCTAGAACAAAAGCTTCCTAATGACCAGCTTTCATAGCAATAGATCCACTGGTGATCTGATGGTATATCTCACTAAAGAAAGGCACAATTACATGCATAGTTTTGGAGAAAGTAAGATTTAATGAACTTAAAGCTTCAAAAGCATTTGATAGAATTTGGCATCAAGCTTTATTATAGAAAATACTTACATTTGGTATCGATGAACCTCTTCTTCGAAAACCACTTTTGCAACCGCTCAATACCTACAAGTTGTATTTGATAATTCTGATTGGGTGATAGAATGCGTGATATAAACAAAATAAAAGCTGGTGTTCTCCAGGGATCCGTTTTGTCTCCTACTCTTTTTCTCGTATCTATAACGATCTGCTGTCTGAAACTTCCAACTCATCTAATTTGTTTACTGTTGATAGTACCCTGAATTTTTTAAATGTGTTTCTAAATTCACTTGTCTCTGATCTCTGATCATGACAGCATTGCCCCAATGGAGAATTGTTTAGGATTTCTTCGACGATGCATGACATTTGTCAACTCTTATGATCTAATTACATTACTGTGGGTAGATTCTGGTGGCCTGTGGCGGCGATGTTTTTTTAGTGATATCTGTCAAATGTTTATTATCAAATTACCGATGCCTAAATCACTTTAGCAAGTTATACTATTGAACAGTACGTCCAAGTGATAAAACTTTATTATAAAAATACTCGTAAGTGTTCGTTAGTGCAACCGTTGCAAGCGCTTTACGGAAGAAGTGGTTGCCCTTAACAGACGATTTTTCAAAGTTTGGATGCCAAATTTGAGACTACCGGTTGGCAAACAATAAGTCAAAATTCCTACGTAAAAGGAACGCAAAACTGGCCGAGAATATCGCATGTAATCCATTTCTCACCATTTTACATCGGAACTTGAGCCTACACCGATACTAGATCCAGAAGCTCAAAGTTCATGATTATTATATTATCACTGCCTGGACTTCAGAACGATTAGTAGAGGACCATAATTTTGGCCGAAAAATCATCTAAGGCGTCGAGAAGTATTTTTTGATGAATGGCTGTATTTATAAGCAAGATTGGCGTATATGGGGCGACACCAACCCACACAAGGCTCACTTGGTGACAACTCATAGTAAAAAAGTTAACATTTAGTAAAGAGTTTGGGCTTCTTATGGCCCAAATAAAACCATATGGACCTAGATGGCATGTGGCTCCACAAAGCGGACATCACGATTGACATTCTGCTTGAACGATTTGAGGGTAAGGTTACCTCTTGTAGAGGTGACGTGAATTGTCCACCAAGGTCATACCATTTGACCCCGCTAGATTTTTTATTGTGGGGTTCCCTAAAGTCGGAGATGCGAATAAACTACAATCGACTGATACCTTTAGGGTGAACATAACAAAGACAATCGCTGAAATTCAGCTGGATCTTTTGACCCTTTGGTAAAGCTTTCTAACGTTATTCCTACATCTTCCGATTTTTACTCAAACAAATGCTTTGCATGGATCTTTTTTTTTTATAAGAAGCTCATGTGATACTCTGTTTTCTTCAACGATTTTGATCAAAAACTCACTTTGTCTAATATTGTAGATCTGGCCTTACTTTTGGTTAAACCATTATCTTCGTTTTTCTCCTGGTAAGTAGTTTAATTAAAATTTTCTGTATGCACATTGATAGGCCAATCTGGCCACTCTGGCAAACAAATTCATTCCCCCATAGCAATTATGCTTAAGGCACAAGCACAATGAAGATTTGGCGTGCAAGCAACCCCAATCACACGCATAAAACACACGACGGACGTCGCGTCGCCATACCGACAAAAACTCCTCAACATCAATTAGCCATCCGTCCACAAGAAGGGCCATATTATGTTATTATCAAAGGCATGACAAGCAATAGGCGGACAGGAACATGACATCGAAGGCGACGATAATGATGCTGGTGGTGATATCACTGTGAGTCACCAACGCACGAGCCAGTTTCCACCCACAACACTGTCCTGCCACTTGGACAGAATGATGGAGCGGTGATGGGTGGTGACTCCCCATGGCGTATGATGAAAAGTGTTGCAATTAACTAATTAATGTCTCTTTTAAATACGCGTAATGATGATGATGTTCCGGTGGCGGAAGAATTGCAGAAAAATATTAAAACCAAGACGGACTGTGCGTAAATTAAGTGCCACATCATATTACATATTAAATGCGTGCATTGCTGGATGCTGGCTGTGGCAGTGGCTGGCGCAACTATTTTGGGAAAGCGCTCCCATTGCCACCATCGACTGTTAGCCTTATAAATTCATTATAATGATGTAACGAATCGTTTTATGAGGTAATAAAAACGGCGCGGACGATTTCTGCCAAATACTTACAACACAAATCATCAGAGCTGGTCCGACGTGGTCGTCGTCGTCGTTGCAAATTGCTCAAGTTAAGGATGAGTGACGAAAAATGTTGGCAGCTGCCAAATTTATTGGCTGCCGTTGCGCTTCTCTGGTGTTTTAGTACGTCTTTCGCCTTTCTTTACGGGTGGAGACATTTTTATTGTGCATTATTTGAGTTCTGTTTAACATTCCTAAATAAAACTATGTATAATATGTTTTCTTATTTGCAAAATAAAAAAAGATATAAATGCAGGGCATATCGTAGGTTCATAGATGATTGAATTAAATTCTTAGTAAAATGTGAGTAGAGACAAGTGTTCTTTTCGGTGCATTCAATTTTGTAGATTGTTGATGTCGAATTCATGTTATATCCAAAAATAAATTTTTTTTTTGTTTATTCAACTTAGATGATACTGTACAGTTGTTGGGAGCATAAATATGAATATGTACACTTGAAATCGAATACAATCAAATATTTGAACTTAGATTTGGTTAAGTTGGCTGCTGACCGGAAAAGCCAACACACTTAGACTAATATTTGGTCCGCTGTGGTACCACAGGATTTCAAAAATCACCCTTACTCGTTAAACCATTTGGAGCTAACAATGAAGCATTTGAGACAGTATATGTCGGAATTTCTTAGATTACTAGGATCGTTATAGTAGAAGTCTCCCAAGTGGAGTCTACGTCTTTGTGCTAGGGCAGGACAAGAACAAAGAAGGTGAGGAACCGACTCCTCTTCTTCTTCATCCATGCAGCTTCCGCAAAAGTCATTTGCATCAGGAACTCCAAGACGGAAAGCATGTCTTCCTATTAGACAGTGTCCAGTAAGGACACCTATAACGGAACAAATATGCAATCGACCAATAGAAATGAGTTGTTTTGAGCCTTTAGCATCAAGCAATAGCCAACTTAGTTTTGTGGACTGGCAAGTTGATGTGCTAGTTCATCTGTGGTTCGCTTTCTTTATGGTATCATACTTCAGCATAAGTTTCAAAGTAGCTAGAGGTATACCTATGTTAGATTTGCTATCCAACAAAGGAAAGATTGTTCAATTTTTTGCAAGTTCATCGGCTTTACAATTACCTGGAATGTCTCTATGCCCCGGCACCCATATAAAGTGAATGTTAAACTGTTTTGACATCTCCACCAGAGATGATCGACAATTTTGGGCTGTTAGTGAGTTAATGGAGACAGAGTCCAGTGACTTTATGGCAGCTTGCTTGTCTGAGAAAAAAAGTTTATCAGTAGTCGATATAACGTGTTCTTTGAGCCAAGAGAGGACTTCTTTTATTGCTAGAAGCTCTGCCTGGAACACGCTACAGTGATTGGGAAGACGAAAAGATAGACAAAGATTTAATCTTTCGGAGTATACGCCTCTACCGACCCCGTCATCGGTTTTAGATCCATCTGTGTAGAAATGAATCGCTTCGTCTACCAACAGTGACTCATTTTCCCAGGTAGACCTGGAAGGGATGGACAATTGAAAGTTTTTATTAAATTTTAGATGAGTGGTGGTGTAATCGACGTTACTAGTTAGAAATCTGAACGAGTTCAGTATTATGAAGTGGCCAATATCATTATTGATCAACTGCAAGGAGGCTTGTTTTTTTTATAATTTACGCGCACTAAAGGGATTATGACTACCCTTAAAATGTTTTAGCACAGTGCGAGCGTTTTAGGAAAGTGGGATAGGATTTAAGAGGAGATACCGATGCACTTTGGTTTTGAATGTCTAAACATTACAATGAGAGGGAAACATAGAGTCGGGTAAGGCAGGCTCAAGGGTAAACTGATGGGCATTCGTTGAAGCACGTCTATTACGGTTAAATAGTTTAAGGGGAGGAACGCAGCTGGCTATTTCACTAGAACAGTGTTTATAAAAATAACGGTAAAATAGTGAAAGAAAAGAAACATTGCGACGATGCTCGAGAATTTCAAATGTTTCTGTTATATTTTTATCACCTATCATTTTTAAAGCTCTTTTTTGAATTCTATCCAAGAGACTCAAGTGAGTTATTGGAGCACCTGCCCAAATATGGGAATTTTACTCGAGCTTTGGACGAATATAAGCCTTATAGATGAAAGCCAGATCAGAAGGGGTAAACAATTTCTTGCAAAGTCGAAGGAAACCTAAGCACTTAGCAGCGTTTTTGGTGATGTCGAATATAGTATGATAATTCCACACAAGGTGGTCTGTGATACACATACCGAGAACTGAGAGCTGTTCGGTTTCCTCAATGCAAGTTCCACTCATGGATAGCGGCATAGGGGGTGGGTTCTGCTTTAACGACAGGAGACAGCATTGAATTTTTGAAGCATTAAATTCTATACGGTTTTTCATTCCCCATTTGACAAGGCTATCAAGATCAGAATTTAATGAGCTTATCATACGCAACCGTTCTAGATTCACATCCGAAGAACAAGCACATGTATCTGGAAACGAATATGAGCAGTTGAAGGTACTGTCATCAGCAAAACAATTTAATGGATTAGAGGTTTCAGACAAAAGATCGTTGATAAATATCAGAAAGAGAGTCGGAGATAAAACGGAGCCCTGTGGCACATCAGCATTTATTTTATGGACTTCAGATTTAAAACCGTCAATCTTACTTTCTCCAAAACGATGCAAAGATTTGTGCCACTGTTCAGTGAGATATACCATCAAATCACCAGTGGACCTATTGCTACGAAAGCCATACTGCCGGTCATTAAGAAGCTTTCGTTCTTCAAGATATTTCTTGAGGTGATAGTTTATCAGCGTTTTCATGAACTTAGAAAGAAGGGATGTAAGTGCAATTGGACGATAGTTTGAGGGGGAAGAATATTCACCTCTTTTAGGGACAGGCTGGACAAATGATGTTTTCAATCCACTCGGAAAGAGACCGGTAGAGTAGGACAGATAGAAAAGCTTACGCAATGGTTTTGCCACCGTTAAAGAACACCTCTTCAGAACAATTGGGGCGATACTATCTAGGCCAGCGGATTTATGTTTATCGAGATCTTTCAGTACTCTTGCAACTGTACGAGTGCGAAAGAAGATTTGTCGCATAGAATCATTAACGCTCTCAATTACAGGAGGAATCATGGCAGTCTCTGGTAGCGTCGAGTTGACAGCAAATTGGCTGCAAGGAAATTGGCTTTTTCTTGAGAGCTGACATAAGAAGTGTCATGGAAAACGAGCGTAGGAACCGAAGACGAAGTAGTATTTCGTACATTTTTTACAAATGACCAAACATTTTTACTACCTTTGGGACATTCTAGTATTTTTTGTCGTAATTTTTGATCATGTAAGAATTTGGTTCTTTTGAATATGACCATTGCAGATCTTTCTAGCTTGCTTAAACTTTTTCCGATTTTCCTCAATAGGGTTGGCTTTATAATATCGGAAACTTACTTCTCTAACCCTAATAATCTCTTTACAGCTCGAATCAAACCATGAGTTTTCTTTCGGTTTGATAGATTTTTCCCTATTCCTGATAAACTTTCACATTCCGAAAGAATAAAATTTGTAATCATATCTGTACTGGAGTCCACTTCACTATCGAGGAAGCATAGCGTTCAGTTCAAATTCCTGAAGAAATCGTTGAGACCGTCCCAGTTGGCTTTCTCGTATTGCCAAACGGTTCTCTTAGGAATTATTTCTGTAACTGGGTTTTGTTGGCATGAGAAATTCGCAGATATGATACGATGGTCGGATGTGCCTAGAGGTGATAGAACATTTATAGTGTATTTGTCAGGGTCAGAGGTAAGAAACAAGAAGTAAAAATAGAAGCACTAAGCTATAAACAGGCAGGTTGAATTCTGTGTGATCAGAATTTTCACCCACCTGGGTTTCTCTAAGTGCCAAAACTGCTGGCCTATTTTTCGCAGTATGGACATTTAAGCCGAATGGCTGTGCTAGCGGCGGATTGTTTGCTAAATATATCCAGCGGTATGAGATGAAACAGAACATCAAGTGCAGCGGAGGGACTTCAGCGGATAGCACCATCCATATAATATTTGAACTTGTTCTTATTCAAAATTTAAAAGTTGTGCCGAAGTTCAAAGTTCCGAAATACAAATTGCTTAATTCCCAAAAAGATCAAAATACCGAAAATTCGAAGTCTCGAATGTGTAAGGCCTCGAACAAACTCTAATTGTGAAAAATATAACAATGGGATTGCGATACTGGGTCCACTGATTCTTGGCAGCTATGGTAGAAGAATGTACAGTGGAGAGCTCGCTCAGGTGGTCTCTCTGGTAACTCCACGTATGCTGAATCCATCAAAGTCGTAGTTTCTACTTCTGGACGGTTCCAATTTCTGTTAATTTGACGGTCGAGCTCTTAATTTTATTGCAACGAGGTAATAGTCAAAGTCAACGTTAGCTCCTCAAAATGAACACGTCTGAGATATCGAATACTTACTTTCGAGATGGAGGGAACCAGGCTGCGTATTCTTTGAGTTGGAAACATAGTGGTATTTATATCTGATTTGGAAGCTGCTGCACAACTTTCACACCTTACTTCAGATAGGGTTCATGAAATCCTTTCAGGAGTTCATACGGCTTCTTCTTGATAGGTGATTCAAGTTCATCAAAAGAAGTTTGTACATGTATTAAGATTATGTTTCGGAAAGAGGCTTGATCACTTAGATCACTTGATTCAAAGAATAGTATTAAAAATTAGTGTTAAATTGCGCTTAGCTTTAACTTAAATAAGTTAGATTTTGTAAGGTATATCGTTGATTCCTCAGGAGTTGATGTTTTATGCTTAGCTGAGACATGGATAAGGCTTTACACTCCGAATAATATATACCAACTAAACAACTACAAATTTATTCGTAATGATAAAATCACTGTTACTATTGAAGGAGGAGCTGCAGTTTATGTTAATACGGGCATTGGATTTCTGATCTTAGAAATATCTGATAGTAATGTTAAAATCTTACTGGGAGTAGCTTACAACCCTTTTAGAAGCTTTTCTGCGGGAAATATCTGGAAGTTACGAAACTATCATTCTTTGTGGCCATTTTAATTCCAATCTTTTTCTCAATGATACTATAGCCAACCAACTGGTTGACGAAAAAGCAGCTACTGGCCTCGCTGTGGCAAACTCTCGTGCCTCTCGTTTCGGTCCACTCTAAATCTAATTGACTTAGATCGTAGATAAATCTACGAATTAGACACTGAAAGCATTGGCAACTGAGACCAACAGCTTAGACATTATAACACCGCCGCAATGTTTCAGGCCTATCATTATTTTATCCGTATTTTCATAAACAGTGCTCTATAGTGAAATAGCCAGTTGAATTCCTCCCCTCAAACAATTCAACCTTAATACTCATACTTCTAGGAATGCTCATCAGTTTACCCTTCAGCCCAATTTCGAACATACTGTCAAATACAGAGGTTCTTTTTTCAGCCGCACTACACGAATGTGGAATGCTTTACCTGGCTCAATATTTCCCACTTATTGCAATGTGCAGACATTCAAAATCAATGTGCATCGGTACGGTATCTCATTTCTCATCCTATCCTACTTTCCTTATTGCTCGCACTGTCTTTAACATTATAAGGGTATTCATAACCCCTTGAGTGCGTGTATAATATAAAAAAAGAGAGAGACACACAGAAAGAAAGAACAACAGAGGAAACACATGTCAACAGCACACGGGTGGTATTGAACGGTCCTCCATCCAAGTACTAACCAACGCACAGTGATGCTTGATTTCGCTGATTGATGGGAAGCGATGCTTCCATCAAAGCCTAGGCCATTTCGTGATTTTAAATCCATGAACCATAATGCCTTATTAACCGACGGACGCCTCTACTTACAGTTACAGTCTGTATGATTTCAATAATAAAATACATTTTTTTTCAGTACTTACCACTTGAACTATAGGAAAAAGGCGTTCCATTGAAGACAGTTCTAATTCGCAATAAAAATTGTATGTAAATTATATTTGAAATAGAAGCTTCAGCCTACCCCCGTAAACGGGGTGGTTTTTTTTTATTGATTTTGAAGTCATCTCTGATTATGAAATACTTATGAACATTAATTCCCTCAGGTCTAATTCGGTTGGTGAAGATGGAGTTCGCATTAAGTTTATAAAAATGATACGACCTCAAATCATCTCAACTTGTACCCATATAATCAATGTTTGTATTACTTCTTCATCGTTTCCCAATTGCTGGAAACTTGCGAAAGTAATACCAGTACCTAAAAACCTCATCCATCATCTTGTGTTGATTTTAGGTCTATAAGCATCCTTCCATGCCTGTCAAAGGTCTTTGAGAAGATTCTAGAAAGTCAGTCAACATACATAGTTTGTTTTCTTCTTTTCTGGTGAAGGTACTGACGATATTAGAATTCAGTATGATCGATATAAATTGTTTATATTGTGTTTGTTGGACTTCCCAAAGCCATTTGCCTGCGTTATTCACGAGACCTTGTGTATAAAGCTGAGAGTTTATTTTGGTTTAAGTGGAAGATCGGTCCGTTTGATTAAAAACTACCTAAAACAACGTAGTCAAAAAGTTAAAGTCAAAGTATTTGTTTGCAGACGTGCCACAGGGTTCCATTTTGGGTCCTTTTTTGTTCTGCATTTTCATCAACGACTTCCCTGAAGTGTGCCACAATGTCATATTGCATCATTATGCAGATGATGTCCAAATTTATCTCTCTCGAGTCTCGACCATTCAATTTGTTGGATGATATAATTTGTAGATTTATTGAAGATCTTTTAAGGTCTACAATTGGACTTTATGTTATGGATTCACTCTTATTCTTTCCAAATCGCAAATAATTGCAATATATAAAAAGAAAAATTTAATGTTTGCGAAGGTTTGACCTTGTTTCTCAATATTATCAACTTGACTCAAGTGTGTCATTAAAGCTCCTGCCCACATTTATGGGAATTTTACTCAAGGCTTGGACGAATATAGACTTTATAGATTACAGCCAGATCAGAAAGGGTAAAAATTTCTTGCAATGTCGAAAAAAACCTAAGCACTTGGCAGCGATTGTGGCGACGTCGAATATGTGGTCATTCCACATGAGGTGGTCAGTGATGCACATACCGAGAACTGAGAGCTGTTCGGATAGAGCTCATGGATAGCGGCATGGGTGGTGGGTTATGCTTTCACTACAGACGGCAGCATTTTGTTTTTTTTTAAGCATTCAATTCTACGCGGCTTTTGGTTCTAGTTTCTAATTCATCGAAGAAGAGATTCATCAATATCAAATGCACGCATTTTCAATAAGAGAGTTTGATGCCAAACTCTATCAAATGATTTTGAAATATCAAGTGCACTGATCTTACTTTCTCCAAAATGATGTAAAGATTTGTACGACTGTTCGGTGAGATATACCATCAGATCACCAGTAGGTACGAAAGCAATACTGCCGGTCATTAAGAACTTTTCGGTCTTCAAGATATTTCTTGAGCTGATAATTTATCAGCGTTTCCATGACCCGGGAAAGAAGGGACGTAAGTGCAATAGGATGGTAGTTTAGTTAAGGAAGAAAGATTCACATATTTTAGGGATAGGCTGGACAAAACCAGTTTTCCATCCACTGGGAAAAAGGCCAGTAGAGTAGGAAAGATGGAAAAGCTTATGCTTATGGTTTTTCCAGTGTTAATGAACACCTCTTCAGAACAGTGGGAGGAATACTATCCGCGCCAGCGGATGTGTGTATGTTGAGAACTTTCAGTACTATTGTAACTCTTTTAGTGCGAAAGAAGATTTGTCCCATACAATCATAAACGCTTTCAATTACACTAACAACTAACTGATCGAAGTTACTTTTGATTGCCAAAATTGTTTAAAAATGTCCCGACTAGCGCTGCTCTATAAGCAATGGAATGTTTCTACCCTCGTACAATTTTGCATGAAAGTCATAAAAGGTCTTTACTTGGTCTAGAAAAATTCGACAGTCATAATTCTGTTTCATGATTTCCATAACTACGAGATGGAGACTATGACTAATGCAATGAACATGCGGGGTTTTTGGGTGAAAATGTTTTTGTTTCCAAACATGCTACCCACTTACGTGACCACTTGTCACTGCCGCCACCATCAATTACCTAACTCTTAAACTCGATCGATAATTACTTGAAAAAGCTGTGATGTCATGAGCTTTCTCAAAGCAAATCAATGTTTCAATCGGTTTTCCATCAAAAATGGACCAAAAAAAAAATTCAAAAAAATTTCGTTCTGTTCTGTTTTACCATCAGCTATAATTATTTGACGAAGACTATTTGCAATAATGACGATGAGTTCATTTCGAGCTTGAGGTCATGTCTTTAAGAATTTTCCTTCCAAGCAACCATCGCAGTCAGATGTGTGTTGTAAATAAGTGTTCTTCCAGGCTTTCACCTTGCCTGGAAGACTTCTTCTCTTTTTCAAACCCAGTGCTTTCGGCCAATCAGTGACGTGGGCTTCGATTGCGTCATTTATCAGCAACACTCAGCACATTGGCGACAGTGCGCCAACGCAGTTGGAACCCATCAGCCTTCTCGTACTCGCACTTTACACGCAGCACAGTCATCGTCATTGAATTCGCCGACCTCCGGTATGATTTTCCAGTGGCGGGCAATTCAATGGGTGCATTCAGCCACCTAACATCCCCATACAAGTTTTTGAACAAAATTTTCTAAAAACCAAAAAAAAAGGAACTTAATTTTTCTAACATAAAACCCGGTAAGAAACACTGGAAAACCTGTGCAAAGAAAGTTGCTATAATTTATAAACTACATTTAGAGGAAGTTGGTGGTAATTTTCTTCCTCGCGAATTTACTTGATTCGTTGGGTTTTTGCGCAGATTTGGTGAATGTATAGAGACTAGCCGTTAACGTTCCATCTTTTACATAAATAGAAATAAAAATTTATGTTTTAGGTTGGGCACGCAGCCATTCTCACCAGGAGTAACTTCAACAATTGGGAACAAAACTTCGCCAATGTTACTTTTGGGCATAGCTGGGCACCGTTAATCAAACAGTTAACTTCGTTAATCGTTAATCCGCTACTAAAAAAGTTAGCTTCGTTAAACGTTAAAGCGTTAAATTTCGGAAGAATTAACGCAAGTTAACGTTAATCGTTAATCCGTTAACATGTGATAAAAATTGCATTTTTTATATTTTTTTACTCTGAGCACCGGCGCTAAGTAATGCCGGTCGTCCACTAGGCGATCAACGCACAAATTTCGAATTCAACGCATTTAACTCTAATGTACAGTGCCTTCAATTCTTTTCAACCAACGGGTTGGATCTAGTTGTTGGCCGTTGCTCAACGAATTGCGCAACCAGTGTACGGTAAGTGTACGAGCTCGTGTTGCTCCTTAAAAATGTTCGATCAACACGTTGAGCAACATTTTCAAGATAATGTGTTGCACATTATTTTTTCAACGCGTTGATCAACTTTTTAATTTTCTTTGGGATTTCTTGACGTAATATTGTGTTGCGTTGCGTTGGCTGCAGTGAAATGTGTCTACGTGGTTGAACTATTGCGTTGCCATGAACTTGCAGTTGTTGCAACTTGCAAACTGTAGTTTATTTTGGTTTTTCGTCATGGAAGGTGATAAAAAATCAGAATGGACCACGGAATTAATTTTGCAAATGATTTCAGCAATTGAGGAAAAGCCCAATATATGGGACATGAAGTGCCCTTCTTATAAAAATCGAGATGCCAGGGAATTGGCTTGGTCTCAAATTTCCTCGAAAATGCAATTGCCTAAACTTTGAATTCGAATTCACGGGTGCGGTGGGATCAATCGATTTTAATTTCTCATATATTTCATTCAAAAAACAATTTTCTTCGCGACTCAAGAAATAATCATCTACCCAGAATCGTCTTGGCTGTTTTTTCTTCCTTTGTCGTTCATTTTCTAATATTATTAATGCGGCAGCCACTTTTTTTCTTAGAGGAAATCATACTCATACGGAACAAATTTAAGAATATTTTAAAGCGAAGGCGTGCGTCGACAATAAATGTATGTACCGAACTGAAGTCAAAATTATTTCAGGTTTGACGTTTGAGTTTTTTGTTTATGGTGGTGCGTTCAACGCGTTCCCCAACGAGTGATCCTTGGTTAAGTGGACGAAGGTATCAACTCGTTCATCAACTGGTTGAGCAACAATATCGAAAACGCAGTTGATCAACTCGAAATTTTTTTTTTCAAAATCGAAGAAGTTTATCAACTAGTGTACGAGGTTGTTCAACATTTGAGTAAGTTGGTCAACTAGGTGTACGGAGCTATTCAACACTGGAATAAGTTTTAAGAGTTGATCAACTAGGTGTGCGGGGTTAATCAACATATGGGAAAGTTGGTCAATTATGTGTACGGGGTTCCAAGCGCATTTTGTTCAACTTTAGTTGCTCAACGTGAATTACGTAAGTTGCTGCACTAGTGTAAGAGGTTGTAAATTCGTTTATCCAACGAAAGAGTTGAATAAAAAGTTGAACGAAGTTGGTTGAACTTATCACGCACATAGTGGACGACCGGCATAATGAAATGATCAAACCAAACGAATCTCTTCGCAGTTTTCTCACTCGCACGCGCCGTCAAAATATAATACGTACCTAGCTGTTTTTGTTTCACCCGCGGCACTTGTCTCATACTTGTCTGAACCTGTTTTTCGCGCCGCGCGGTAAATAGTAGGCATTGGATTAACGATTAACGGACTTAACGTGGATTAACGGATTTAACGTGTCCGTTAACATTTTTAAAAGTTAATTTAAAAGTTAATCCGTTAATCAAAATGTTAACTTCGTTAATTAACGATTAATGGATTAACGAGTTAATGCCCAGCTATGCTTTTGTGCATATTTAACACAGACCGCCCCGCCCGTCTGTTTCTGTGACCAGCTGTCACTAGGAATAGCGATTTGAACAGATCACGCGTCTGTCGTCCATTAAGTTTCAAAATTGAACACGCTGGTATTTTGTTTCTTCAAGTTACTGAGCGAGTGAACCGATGGCTGATGGACCATGGCTGCCCTTCTCTCTCTCAGTAAGTTGAAAGAAACACCTGTTTTAAAAAAGTTATTAAAAGAAAGGAATAAGGATAGGGAACCGAAAGAATGATTCTTGTTAAGGAAAATTTTACCGGAACACTGACTCATTTTTTCTTTAACCCCTGTCCTTTGGCAACAGCTTTCGACCAAAGCTTGTAGCCATGTCGAACTTGTACTGTGAAGGTGTGAAGACGTTTTCGGCTTTCACAGTGTGTATAAATAAAATCGCGAATTCAGTTCAATATTCAAGAAAAGTCAGAGCATTTTCAATGTAGAGAATAGCTCAAAGGAAGTAGTGGTGGACCGCAGTGTGAGGGATCGCCAGTTGGTTGTAAACTTCATCGAGTGGGAGATAAGGCATATGGGCGATAAAAACATTGCGGGAACATCGAAAGATGTCCCAGCAACAATATTAAAGCCGGCAACGGCAACAACAGCAGGCACGTCGAAAGATACACTCGACCGATGAGGGAGCAGGTAGCATCAGCCGATACTGTAATAAGTAAAAAGAGGAAGCGCTGATCCACAACCACTTCGGCCAAGCTGCCACCATCTGAAGGAAAGAAGAAGGCACGCTCAGCCAGGGTGTCAGCGGCAGCAAAACTACAACATCAATTGGGCTTTTCGACATCAGACGAAGAGATTACATATATGTCTGAAGGGGTGCGGGCATGTATGCAAAAGGCGACAGCAACCTGTTCGTCACCTTACATCACGAGGGTCGTCTTCAGAAGAAAAAGAGTGCCAGCAAGAGGAGTATAGGTACTGGCCAAAATGATAAGTGCACAGCGGAAATTGCACTGCTCAAAGCAAAATTGGAGTCGCTGGTACTGGCTCTAAAAAACAAGCAATAGGCAAGACGAGAGATGGTATGCCTAGAAACTTAGCAAGGAAAGTCGCTACAGCAAAAAAAAATTAGTGCAGGACCAGGTCAAAGCCAAGTCCAGATGTGTTTATGGCCAGCGAAACTATAAACTGAACCAGAGACACAAACTGACTTATAATATTTACAATATCGTAGGAAGGGATCGTCTCAACTCTACTCAAGGAGAAGGCGTCGCAATCTTCATACGAAAAGGCATTGATGATAAAGTTAAATACAATCAGACCAAAAAACATAAATGTTAAAAAAAGAGCCAAGTTCTTCTATACAAAAACCTTTGTGTAACAAGTCAGCCGTGAAAAGTACTGAGATCTAAAAGTACGCCAAGTTCTTACTTAAAAAGAGGCTGGGTGCGACCCACACTGATAACTTCCCATTTGTGGTCTTGAAAACTTTATATTTAGTTTTTTTCAAATAACCAAATTTTCAGGAAAACAAACTTTAGCTGTAAAATTCAAACAAACATTATTTTAAGATTGAAAAGCATTTTAATTATTTAAAGAGATTTGAAATTGAGATTGTTGATGTTGATTGTGAGCAACAAAAAATTTTGTTAGATGTCACTTAGTTTAACCAAAATTGTCTCTTAGCACACTATGATTCAACTAGAACTTTCTTGGTTTTTTTCGTTTCCTGAACAATTTTAGAAATGTCGCTTAGTATACATTCTTAGGGGAAGGTATCGATGTATAAAACAACATACTTTAGAAAACATTATCGGTGTTCATTCCCAAGAAATTCGACTTGAAATACAATTTTAACTAGTTTTCACTAGAATTTTTAATAGTTTTTTTATTTAAAAAAAAAAAAAAACTATTAATTCAATATTTGTCAACATTTTACCAATTGTACAAAATTATACTATGTATAAAATAAACTAAATTAGAAGTCAATATCGCTACTAGTTCTCGAGAACTTTGAGTCGAAAAACAATTTTTACGAATTTTCAATAGAATTTTATATAGTTTTTTATTTTTTGTAAAAAAACTGTAAACTAGTTTTTTTTGAAATTTTCACCAGTTGTCAAACACATTATTTTTCGTAAAATAAAATTATTTTGAGTTTTAAATTTTTTTCCGTTCTTAGAATATCTGGGTTATGAAATTTTTTTTTTCAGTTTTTTTTATTTAAAAAAATAACGGTAAGTTCATTTTTTTCCATATTCATATCAAATCTGTATGACCTTATAATGAGTACATTAAATTTTATTTGAAGTCAATAGCATTAGTTTTTCGTGAGATATTTGAAACTAACCAACATTTTTACTTTTTTTTTAAACCGTTATAGTGAAAAAACTACTCACTGAATTTTAATAAACGCCCTTTCAGCCTCTTTCGAAGTTATTATCTATTAAACAAAATTTATTTGAAGCCGATATCTTTACGCGTTCTTGAGATATCGACGACGAAAAATGGTACAAGAACGTACGGACGTACGAACGTACGAACGTACGAACGTACGTACACACACACACACAGACATCTCTCTAAAAATGATTGATATAGCCTCTAGGGACCTTAAAACGTCGAGAAATGTCAAAAATCCCAATTTGACAAATCGGACCGATTACAATAACTCCCTATGGGAAGTTAATAATACCGAATATTTAAAGTAGAATAATATTGAAACAGCTACAATGTAATAGAGAAATTTTATTATTTAATGACTACTGACTAAAATTTGATGGGCTTACTGGTCAAGTTTTCAAAACCTTTTGAATTGGGCATAAAAAAAACTTGCCAAGTAAGACTATCAAATTTTAGTCAGTAGTCATTAAATAATAAAACTTCTCTATAACATTGTAGCTGTTTCAATATTATTCTACTTTAAATATTCGGTATTAAACCTTCATGGAGTAAGAACTTGCCGTACTTTTAGATCTCAGTACCTACTTTTCACGGCTGACTTGTTACACAAAGGTTTTTGTATAGAAGAACTTGGCTCTTTTTTTAACATTTATGTTTTTGGTCTGATCTCACTCCTTTTTGCATAGATTTTAATATTTTGCCATGTCAAAATCTCGAAAGATACGGAAAGATAGAAGGGTGTACTCTACCTACTAAAATCAACTTAGTTTAAAGCTTCCTATTTCTTTTGGTATATTTTCTTTTTGTTAATGGTTGTTTTGATTTGCGCTTCAATTATTTCTTCTTATCCTGCAAGATACCTAACACTAACATACCTACCTTAATTACGGCGATCAGAAGTGCTCCATATAAATTAAACATTTTCTCAGAAAGTGGGTGGATACCACGCCCCCCGAATGGAGAACCCCAATTTTTATTTTTGGTCCTTTATATGCAATTTGAGCCCTATACGGTTCTACAAAATTTCATTGTTTTACTGCAATCGGAAGTGCGCCATGTATAATTTACATCAGTTCTGAGGAAGTGGGTGGATACCATGCCCCTGAATGGAAAATTTAAAATTTTATATTTTTTTATTTGTATGCAATTTAAGTCCTACCACTTTACCAAATTTCATCGTTTTACAGCAGTCGGAAGTGCTCCATTCAACCAACACCAATTCGGAGGAAGTGGGCGGATACCACACCCCCTGAATGGAAAACCTCAATTTTTATTTTTGGTGGTCCTTTATATGTATTTTGAGCCCTACCGTTCTACCAAATTTCATCGTTTTACAGCAGTCGGAAGTGCTCCATTCAACCAACACCAATTCGGAGAAAGTGGGCGGATACCACGCCCCTGAATGGAAAATCTCAAATTTTCGATTTTTTCCTCTACTTACATGACAAGACCTGCCGTTATGCAAAATTAAAAGATTCTACGATGTCGGGAAGTGCTCCATAATTTTGATGATCTGCCAGTCAGTCAGTCAGTTACGGTTTTTGTGATTTTTGAGGCCTTATATCTCAGGAACCGCTTATAATAGAAAACTGAAATTTGGTGAGGTGCCTGTGCTTGACTAGCTTAGCAAATATTCGGAATTTCAAGTTTCTGACTTCATTGGTACTGAAGATAGGGAAGGGTCAAAAGTCGCCTGAGTTTGTTCCTGTAAAAAGGGTGTAGTGCCAGAACTTGGCTGGGCACTACCGTACCCTTTGATAGTGATGCGCTCAGATTTCGGTTGCTGGAGGCATGCATCATATGCCTAAACAAATTGATTTTATAACAGAGTTTGAAAAAACGTTTGAAATGGTTACGATTTGATTCGGAAGAGATTTATTACCACAAGGCTGGTGCCAAACACCTGAATTGGGGAAATCAAATACAAAATCCTAGAGGTTACCATGCATAGCATTGGATGGGTCAGCACAGCGTTGAATGCGGGATCGACCTTCTGGCTACAGAAAGGCTATTGTTTTCAAGAAGCGGTGCCTATCTTGATTAATTGCTAATAGACACAAGACTGACAATTACAGATAATATGGGTCAACAACCAAGAAACTACGTTCAAGTAACATGTCCCCACCAAATAACAAAAATTTGACAAACACAGATATCGACGAATACTTAGAACAAAAGGATGGAACAAACAATGAACAGAACAGTACAAAATACAAATAACGTTACTCTACCAACATGTATTGTAACGCGACCATTGCATTGGTACATAAATTAAACTTATGAAAAATTTAATCAATTTTAGTGCCAGGTTCCTGAAAAAAAAGATAAGTTTATCTTTAGATCTTTTATATTAATAAC
>CAWVOZ010000196.1:181399-237673 GCA_963931855.1 Philhelius festivus | reverse complement strand
CTAGAGTCTGAGCTCCGAGAGTATTCACCAAACTTCGATTTCGCGCCCCAAGTTCTCGAACATTACTCCAAAACTCTTTAGAGTTCTTACTGTTGGTAAGCTTCTTTGCGATGTTGTCGAGATATTGAATTTTCTTTGCTGCACATACCTTTTTAAATTCCTTATTTAAGTTTAAGTAAATGCTTTTAAAAAACTCAGAATTAGTTGATCTAAATAGTTTTAGATTTGCGAAGGAAAGCTTACGAAGTCTTTTACAGTCATTATCAAACCATTTGCTCCTTGGTAAAAAAGGCTGATTATTATTATTATTTTCAGCAAACGAAGATGAAGCTTTAATAATTCTAATAAGATGCTCGTCATAAAGTTCCATCGCACTGGGTGATAGGAGAGGGAGAGAGTTGCAATGTCGGTTTAACAACGATCTGTAACGGGGAGCACAGTTTTCATTCCATTTCAGTTTCAGAAAATTGTTTGAAAGAAGGCTCTGCGTATTTTCATTGGTAAAATGAGCTGAGACTACTATTGGAAAATGCGCAGAGAAGTTCGCCATCTCCACTTTGAAATCTGCGAGTAAGTTCAGCCATCCAGCTGATACTGCTGCAATGTCTATCACAGATTGTCCTTGGCCGCTTATGAAAGTATACTCCCCGGACTTATCCCCATTAGATGCTCCATTCATCACAAACAATCCAAAGTTTTCAAAAAATTCTATTAACAGTCTTCCATTTCGATTAATGAATTCATCTTTGGAATTTCTTTCATTTAGAATATCTTGTGGGTGTAAAATATGAACAGAAGGGTTTTGATAGTTTCCGAAACGACCATTTAAATCTCCAATTATCATTAAATTTTCAAGTTCGCTATTAGTTACAAAATCTACTAAACTATCGAAGTCATTCTGCCAGTTATTGCAGTTTAAATAGACTGGAATGATTGTATATTTGATGCTATTATTAAAAATCTGAAATATAAGTCGGTTTTCTCTGTAAGATAGCTTAACAAAATGACTACTCAAAGATTTTTTAACACCACATAAAATACCTCCACTTGCTCTACCAAATACATTAGATCTAGTTGCAGGAACACACATTATATTAAAATTTTTAAAATATTTTAGATAGTTAATTTCATTTTGTGTTTCTAAGAAAGTCTCTATAAGAATGATTACATCAAAATTTTGAATATAGTTAAAAAAATCAGGTTGTAAAAGTTTACTCTTTAGACCTGTAATATTATAAGAAAAAATTTTTAAATTGTGAAAATTATTAATATTTTGGCAGACGACAGAGACTTCCTATTGTGTTTCCATCATAGGTTTTTGTAAGAGTTGACTCATAGATGGCCTCAGCGTCAGGTGGGAGTAAGATGGCGATGCCTCGGTAGAAATTGAAGTTAGCTTCACTCCCTCGCCGCAGTCAAAAAATTCTGATGATCTGTCACCAAACATCTGCTTGATGAAAGTCAATTCCGCCGAAGTTTTGACAATAAGACCTCTTGAATATTTGTAAACAAATGTGTGCGAGTTTATTTGTAATTTGTCGCCTTTCACTATTATTTTTGCATTTGCATTTATTTCCATCAATTTTCCTCTTAATTCAATAAGTGTTTGTCTTTTTTTTCGATACATAAGCGATTGGTCGCGGAAGATACTGATTCCAGAATTTTTAAGTTGGTGTGCCGTGGCTATAATTTTGTCTGCAATTTCTGTTGACAAGAGTTCGAGGATGACAGTACCACGTTGTAAATTGTTGTTGCGAATTTCTCGGGTTCTTTTTGTTTGTATATTATCACCTTCGTTTAGCTTAAGAAGCCCCTTGCAAGTCTGTAAAGCAAACTGAGTTGCATCGGTTTGCGCATTTAAAGGAAGGTGAACTACAATTGAGGATTCGTTAGCCTTTCGTGATATGAATTCCAACTGACTTTCCAGAAGATCGCATCTTTCGGACATTACGGACAGCTTTTGATTGAGTTGTGTGTTGGTAGCCCTCAGTGCATTCAATTCGCTGTACAGGCTTGTAAGATCGTCTCTTGTAGCGAGATCTTTCAGCTTTTCCGTAGTGAAGCAAGACTTACTCGAAAAATAAATATAGATAAAACTTCGTACCTTTATTGAAATTCGATGATTTTTTTTTACGATTCAGCAGGATATAAAGAGATGAATCAATTGATGTGGCTTTTTCTTGACACAAGTTATAATTTTTTTTTAAATTTAATAAGATAGCAAGAGACTATAAATTTTTAACTTTCACTTTTTGACAGGTAAATGTCATATAATTTTATTATAATCGGTTAAGTGGTTTAGGAGTCCATTGAGGACAAACATCGTGACACGAGATTTATATATATTAAGATTTATTGTGGAGATAAACATTTTATCAATTCATTTTCAGAAAAAGAACAATTTACATAAAATTTCCGTGTTCAATTTTCCATAAGGGAGTCCAAAAGATTGACATGGGTTTATTCATGAAGCCAGTAAGTTGAATAACACCATGGAAAAAGCATCATTATAAGAATTTTATTTTGACATGTTTGGAGTGTACGTTTGTGAGTTTTGGCACAATCTATGCAAGCACATTACAGGAAGATAAATTGGAAAACTGATTTGTAGAGTAAAATTTTATTTTCAGTGCTAATTTTAGAACTTCTACATTTTTATAGGGACACAATTCTTTTGTTTAAATTTATCTTATCAATAGTTATAGGTAGATATAATTTTTCGAAAATTAAATATTTTGTCTATCATAACCCCAAGATATTGGCAATGATGGAACCAGTCAATGTTCACGTTGCCCATTCGAAGAATTACATTGTTTGGAAGAAAACAAAATTTTTGACGACTTGTAAGCCAAATAGCTTGGGTTCTCAAAGGGTTTAATTTAATCTTCCATCTGAAAAGATATTTTTGAAAGACACATTTACAACGTATGACAGACGTCAAGAAATATGCCCGATTTTAAAATAGCCGTGTCATCAGCAAACATTGCAAAATTTACATTATTTAAAAGATCCAATAATCGAAGACAAAGATATTAAAGAGTTTCGGACAAGTACTGTACCTTGATGTATTCTATATGGAATATTTTGTATGGAAGAATTATACTACTTAACTCGTACTAAAAATTTTATGCCAGTTAAAAGGCTTTAAACAATTTTTACAATCGTTATTGGAAAATAAAATTGAACAAGATTGTGTATTAATGCTCCGTCGTGCCAGACTATGTCGAAGGTGTTTTTAACATATAAAAGTTCTAAGACTGTAGTCTTTTTTGAATTGAATTTATGTTTACATGATTTTAAATTCTCAGAATTTGATGAATATTGTGAGCAGTCAAGTGATTGTCAAACCTTTCTTTGATAAATTTATTCTAGTAGTTTGCGTCTAGAGCTCAGTAAGCTAATAGTCCTATCTATACCTATTACATTCTCTTTTGATTTGCAAGGCTTACCAATATTATAGCGGTTTCCAGTAATCTAGAATGCAGCAGAATTTTAGAAAAGCATTAAAAATTTAAGTAAAATATCGTAAGAAAGAGTAACAGCTCGCAAAAGATTATTGCTTATAGCGTCCAGACATGCACTTTTTTATTTTAAGCTTTCAATCAATTTACTTACTTTTCTAAGATTAACTCAATACAAATCTGTTAATTCAACATTTGATTGTGAGATAAAAGTAATTGAATTTGATACTTGAGTGGAAGAACTGGGGTCACTATAATGATCTGTTATTTCAAGATTTTATCTTTTACCTTTATTAACAGTTCAGCATGTATTATAAGAGGTGGAATATCTGAACCTTTTCTTTAATAATCTTGGAAACTTTCCAAAAGGGTTTACTTGATTTCTTGAAACCAGAATAAAGTAAAAATTCAAACAAAAGTTGGCGCGAAAAAAATAATATTCTTACCCCTGAGCTTCGTTTAAGAAGCTTAAGCTAAGAGTTTAAATTTTGGATTTATCACGTCCGGTTTCAAAATGAAAACTGAATTTTAATTCAAGTGAACTCTGTTAAGCTAGATTTTATGAAAACGAGTTGGAATTATTTTTCGCTGGCTGTCCAGTGCGTTACTTTAACAGCCTTATTTATTAGTTTATTAGTGCCGAAGTACTTACTACTGGCTTACTTCACGTCAAATAAATCCTTATTAATAAAATATTTTCTTAGCCGTTTTAGCTGCGCCTTCTTTATTTTAAATATACATACTACTAAAACTAGTCACCAATCTAAAACCCTGCTTTTTGTAAAGGTAAGCAAATCACAGCTGATTTCCATTATTATTCATGTTATTATAATTGTATGCATATTGTAAATTGGATACATTTAAAATTGGATTGTATAATGTAAAAATCCAATAAATAAATGTACCAACCACATTGCGTTCACAATATACCGTACAACTTTTAGAGCGTTTGAAAAATGTAAATAATTTATTAATGCCACATATCTATCTATTTTATCTTAGTAACAAACGAAAACAAAAATTGTTTACACTCCTTTTTGTAAATTTCACACGGTGTCATGTCAAAATAACATTGTAAGCCAGTCTTAGCTTATTCTGCCTCTATTCCTCGTGTATTTTTTTTTTTTATAAATAAGCTTTTCAGGATTAGAGTCATTGTTAAGTCGAAGTAAATTTTTTTCTAATTTTGACCAGTGAGTGGAAGAAAAATACTAAAAAGAGGCTGGGTGCGACCCACACTGATAACTTCCCGCATTTGTGGTCTTGATGTACATTACATACATTCTTCTAAAAACTAAGTTGATAATTAAATTATAAAATTATGTATTATATTATTGAAATTAGTTTATTATTTCGGTTCCAAACATTTTAACTGAAACAAATTTAAAAATTCAAATATAAAAGATATGGTTTGGTTATTGATGGAAGGGTACTTACAAAATATATCCGCTCTAAAACTAGATATATGTCAAATATAAACCATTTGTTAGAAATTGTAGAGTAGAGTACAAATAAAAAAAATATCAACTGCCATGACATTTGTATTATCCGCCAAAAAAATTATTCTAAGCGACATTGATAAAGATCTCATTGTCGTGAGCAACAAAAAATTTTGTTAAATGTCACATAGTTTAACCAAAATTGTCTCTTAGCACACTATGATTCAACTAGAACTTTCTTCGTTTTTTTCGTTTCCTGAACAATTTTAGAAATATCGTTTAGTATACATTCTTACGGGAAGGTATCGATGTATAAAACAACATACTTTATAAGGTACTATCGGTGTTCATTCCCAAGAAATTCGACTTGAAATACAATTTTAACTAGTTTTCAATAGTAGAATTTTTAATAGTTTTTTTATTTAAAAATTTTTTTATTTATTAAAAATATTTGTCAACATTTTACCAATTGTATAAAATTATACTATTTATAAAATAAACTAAATTAGAAGTCAATATCACGACTAGTTTTCGAGAAATTTGAGTCGAAAAACAATTTTTACCAATTTTCAATAGAATTTTATATAGTTTTTTTTATTTTTTTCAAGAAAACTGTACACTGATTTTTTTGAAATTTTCATCAGTTGTCAAACACATTATTTTTCGTAAAATAAAATTATTTTGAGTTTCAAATTGTTTTCCGTTCTTAGAATATCTGGGTTATGAAATTTTTTTTTTCAGTTTTTTTTATTTAAAAAAATAACTGTATGTTCATTTTTTTCCAAATTCATACCAAATCTGTATGACGTTTTAATGAGTACATTTAATTTTATTTGAAATCAATAGCATTATTTGTTCGTGAGATATTTGAAACTAACCAAAATTTTTACTTTTTTTTAAACCGTTATAGTTAAAAAACTACTCACTGAATTTTAATAAACGCCCTTTCAGCCTCTTTCGAAGTTATTATCTATTTAACAAAATTTATTTGAAGTCGATATCTTTGCTCCTTCTTGAGATATCGACGACGAAAAATGGTACCAGAACGTACGGACGTACGAACGTACGAACGTACGAACGTACGAACGTACGAACGTACGAACGTACGAACTTACGTACACACACACACACACAGACATCTCTCTAAAAATGATTGATATAGCCTCTAGTGACCTTGAAACGTCAAGAAATGTTAAAAATTCCAATTTGACAAATCGAACCGATTACAATAACTCCCTATGGGAAGTTAAAAATGGAAATAAATCTTAAAACATATTATTTTTTTGTAAGTAATACTTTTTAAATAAAATGCACGACTGGATCGCACGAACTTGCTCTTATGTAAAAGTACTTTGGAATTTAAGATACATTTTATAAATATAAAACATGGATTTAATGAGATAATAATGTTCAAACGCATAAAATTGCCGCCTGGTTTCCGGAAAAGTATGAATTTATGCAATTAAACCTTAAAAAATAGTTTTATTATTAAATAAATTTTTTATAAAAGAAATTTCTCTAAAATTTTTCAAGAAAAAAATGTGGGATCGAATTTTAAGTATTTAATAATATTGGTTTTAGGAAATAATTTCAAAAAATAATCGTTCATAGGTTTCGAAGATATTGATATAAATTTTTTTTTTTTTTTTTAGAAAACCCAATAAATATTTTTTCGAATGTTTTTATATACAATATTATTTTAAACTTAAGGGGACTCCTGCTAAAAATTTTGGGTTAAAATCCTTAGAGCCGTTAATGAGAAAGTCGAAAATCAAAAAAACGGGTCTATGGCAGGTACCCCTAATAACATTTTGCCCCAACATTTTTTCTGACCAAAATGTAGTCCATGTCCATAATATCGCACTTAATTTTTTTTATCATAATCGTTAGAGCCGTTTTCGAGATAAATAGTATTTTGCATTACGGGTGTATGGGGGGTACCCTTAGTTTTGGAGCTAAAAAAAAATTTCAATTTTTCCTCTAGGGAATCACCGAAGACCCTTAACTACCGAGATTGAAAGAAATAGGTCCAGTGGTTTAAGCTGTAGTGAGAGGTACAGACATACAGACACACTGAAACATGTTTTTTGTGTACTAAATTTTCCTTAAAATTTTTATAAAAAAAATTGATATGCAAATTGTTAGTATTTAATAAAATACATTTTAAAATGTAATTTAAAAATTTAATCGTGTATCGGTTTTCAAGATATTGAATTTTCAAAAAAAAATTGCATTATTTTTTTAAAAACCCAAAAACTATTTTTTCGAAAAAATTTTTAGTTTATATTTTTTCAAATGCAAAGCAGCTCCTGCATAAAAATTTTGGTTAAAATCGTTAGAGCCGTTGGCGAGAAATTCGAAAATCAAAAAAACCGTTCTATGACAGGTACCCCTAATAACATTTCCCCCCAAATTTTTTTTTCACCAAAATATAGTCCATGTGCATAATATCACACTTAATTTTTTTTATCAAAATCGTTAGAGCCGTTTTCGAGATAAATAAGATTTTGCATTGCGGGTGTATGGGGGTTACCGTTAGTTTTGGAGCTAAAAAAAAAATTTCAATTTCTCCTCTAGGGAATCACCGAAGACCCTTAACTACCGAGTTTGAAGAAAATACCTCCGGTAGTTTAGGCTGTAGTGAGAGGTACAGACATACAGACATACAGACATACAGACAGACAGACGGAATTGTCGGACCCACTTTTTTCGTCTTCGCTATCATCGTAATGTCAACTTTGATCAAAATCTCGAGTTCGATTTTTTTTCCAAATGCAGAACTTGCCCTATAGTACCTACATATATCGCAAGTAAAAAAGAACTAATATTTCGGACGTTTTAAATACTACACCTTCCTTACAAGCCCAATTCAATGAAATGACAGCTGAAAAATTGAAATCTCACAGTGGTGGGAAGTGCATGTGATTGCAAACGCTGAACTTATACGGCAGAATACTATCGCGTAACTTAATCTTCAAATTGAACTCAGTTCAAGAACTAAAACAATTTTTGAAACCGAATAAATAATTGAACTGAAGTTTAAACCAAAAGCGTATTTTAAGATTCCACTGTTTTGTTATATTTTGTAACGTATTTACAAAAATTCATAATATTCGAAATAGCGAAGTTCGAGTTTGCTGACTGAATTCAAATTTCAATCGACAATTATTCTGACATAAAAAAATTGTCTTTGTTGACAAATTGCTGGGCTACGTACTCTAAGGTCCAGTAATGTTTTTCAATTGCATTGATATTGAGAAAAAGCTTCGTTTGAAATGTATTGTAACGCATAAGAATTCATTGTACATTTGTGTCTACATAAATAACTTCCCTTCCCTTCTAGGATGCTCCCTTAACAATCTCCTTTACTTTAAAAAAAAAAAACTTATAAAAGAAAAATGTAATTTGAAAGCCTTTAAGTAAGTTTGTCATTGAAATTATTCACCAGCCATGAAAATGACTTGAACTTTTCAAAAATTGATTTATCTAATGGTATTTCCATATTCGCCAGATTTATGTGCAATCTTCTAAAACAACATTCAAAATGACAATTTAAAAACTTTGATTTACGTGCGAGCTCCTGCTCCTAGTCTGATGGTGTAAAAACACTTGAACTTTTGAACTCTCCCCCAATAACTTTGTCATAAGTGTGACTTGCCTACTTGCTTAAAGTATACTTTTACCTCAGAATTCCAAATGGCATTGTTTTTGTGATGGCTTTCAAAAGTTTCAATCATCATTTCTATGTGTTTTATAACAAATCACGTTCTATTTTTCTACTTTGGGGTGCCGAATACCTTTTTAAAGTCTTGAAACAAAATCAAAGCATTTTTCTTCTTTTTTTTTCTCCAAATTCAAATTTAGCTGAGTGCTGTTTGGAAAAACGGAGAACGAGTCGAAGAAGAGGGATAAGAAGATGACGATGATGCCGAAATGAATACTTTCACCATCGTTTTTTTTGCTAGTAGAAATTATTCACTAGGGAAGTTAAAATTGTCTACGAAACTTTGCATAGATGATTTGCAAAAAGGGTTGAACCTTAGACGTACTAAATTCTAATACACTCACACTACATGTGATTTACACAAAGAAGAGTCTGCTGAAACAGGAAGTAAATACGACGACAACGAAGACGAAGACGTATCAAATACAAATCCCCAGGCAGGATTAAAGTAAATCTCTTCTCTCACCA
Source organism: Philhelius festivus (assembly GCA_963931855.1). NCBI lineage: Eukaryota > Metazoa > Arthropoda > Insecta > Diptera > Syrphidae > Philhelius > Philhelius festivus. Next base: position 228,581 of record CAWVOZ010000196.1, on the reverse strand, counting down.
TGGAACTGAAATGATGCGGAAAATCTTTGATGTGATTGTTGGCATGAAAATCGATTTGGAAAAGTTCCTTTTCTATACGTCTTGCAAATAAAGTTAGAAGGCACTCGAAGAAACGATCTATGTGAAGCCAAGCGGGACCAACGACACAATCATATGGAACCTGTTCATATTTCCTGTTCCTTGGAGGATATTCGGTTGTTGAGATTTACATTTATAGCAATTCTTTTTTTTTTTTTTTGTATACTTGTGCTGGCTGATAAATCTGAGGCAGAAAAATGCTTCTGTGTATTGAGAAATTCGAGGAGGAAGTATAGTATTGGAGAGAAATTTACGCTTGATGGAAAATTTAGTAGAATAAATTGTAATGTGCATTATGCCTAGAGCTTTTATAGCCTCTTTTATTGTTACCCGGTATGAGTAGAAATTTACGTTTCAAAAACGCTTTATTTTCATCGAGAGTATTCCTGAAGAAGAAATCTTCCACTTGGCAGATTCTGTATGTCAGTTAAAGCTGCTAGAGTTTATTTCTAAGATATTTAAGAATTTGTGGTGCTATAGGAAGTGTCCTCTCAAACGATATTCACTTGACGAAATTTCAGATTTAATAACTCTGTAAGGTCTTGTTTGGGCCAGTATGTTCATAGCTAGCCATTTTCAGTGAGTGTTTATTCATTTTCAGAAATCACTCGATATTGGTTGATTAACTGAATTATATCAGTAATTCTGGAAATTTGGTTGCTATTGTTTGGTTTTGGCATTGATAATCACACTTAATTAAAAACAATAAAGAAATAAAAAAAAAAGAAATGATCATTCGCGACGAAGACAATGATCACGAACTTTTAGGGAAAGGATACAGTCGAACTATCAAGCGAGTTGGCGAAGTAGGGCGAATTAAAAAGTGTAACTGCCGGGACAATAGGTGCTAGCTCTAAGGGGGTTCACCAATTAATTTAATTTATTTTAGATTTCAATTAATACTCAATCAAATTAATGTAAATATATTATTGCAAGTCCGTATACACGGTTGAAAATAAATAAATGGGAGCCAGCAATTTTTTGATAAATTAAGGAAATTGCAGACCTTTGAAGCGGAAACCGACCGGTGCAACAATTTTTAAGAAAAAATAAGAATACGAGTTTTTAATCCCAAATAGGGAGTTGAAAAAAAGTTATATTATTTAAATTGTAAATGTTTGGCAAAACCTTCTTGAATTTAGGGTAAAAACCCAAAATGTTTTCATGCAAAAAAATTGAATAAAGAATTCAAAGGATAAGATGAGCCGCTACCACTCGGTGCTGAAATAATTAAACAGATTTTATTTTAAGAAACGGGATGCGGATTCCGCAATTTCGGAAACTTACGGAAAGCAAAACCAAACGATTTTGAATTTGCAAATAAAATTCAAACTAGACAAGGAACTAGTTGTAAAAAAAATAGATTACCACCAAAATATTTTAGTATACTGTATACTTAGCTTATGCCGATTTCTCTTCCCTGGAAACCAAACGAAATCTCCTCTAGCAAATTTTCCACCTTGCCAGAAGTTATCCTTCCTTCTTAACGTCCAATAATCCAGATTTTTTTGATCTCGAATCCTCTTGTTCTTGTCTCTTTCCACGAATTTTATTTTATTTTTTGTCTATAGCACTTTGAAAAACCCCAGTTTTGGTCAGTTATCATGGAATTCACCGATCCTTGTTTTCACATCCAAGAGTGGCTTTCAGCTGTCCGACCGAATTTTTTTCTACAAACAAAAAAAGAAGCAATTTCGAAGGTGAAAGTGGATCTTCAAAAAAGCCGTGCAATTTAGAATTTAGAATTTAGATTTAAGCAGTCATTTGTAGAAACTTATAGTGAAGGCTTATTTAAAAACTAAAATTAGGAAGGCGAGATAGGCAGTAATATTTTATTTCGCGAATAGCTACCCTAATTTTTGACTTTTGGGCAGATTTGGGGACAACTGAAGGGACTTGTCGTTAGAGTTCCACCTTTTACAACCAATAACACAATTATGATGGGCATCCATAGCAGTGCTACCAGTTCCGGAAAAAAGTCGAAGTAGATTGAGAAAAATCGAAGTAGATTGTAATATGACTTTTTACTTGCTTTTAAAAAAAATTGAACTCGAGATTTTCATCAGTTGACATTACAATATGAAAAATTTGTGATATTATGTAGAGCATATCAACAATGCAGTCTACTTTGGTAAACAAAAAAATAGTATTAATGGTACCGTCATAGAACCTTTTTTTTTTGGTTTTCTACTTTCTCAATTCCGAATCTACCTATTTCGATCAAAATTTTTATATTTGGAACTTCTTTGATTTTGAAATAATATTGTATACAAAAAATTTTGTCCTTACATTTCCTTAAATTAAAGAAATTTGTATACAAGGAATTAACTTATTAATGAAACTTTCGTTTATAAAGAATAACATTAAAATTACTATAATTAAATATAATTTAATTTTAAAACAAAAACACACACACAAGCGAAATTTTAATAATATTTGTATACACATGATTGTGGTAAGTTTCTATGCTCTTAAAATTACCAATTTGTGTATTTTTATGGTGTTGACATTCAGTTTTTTTGTTGGGAATTCTGGTGCTACATACTACCTAGAGTGAAATATTGAAAAAGAAGTAGATTTGGGCTTTTATTTGTAAAATTGAAGTACATAGTTCGAAACAGAATTTTTTTTAAATGAAAAAGATTTCAGTATTTTGCTGATAGTGCGAAGTAGGAATTAGATTTTAAAATATTTAAAAAAAAAGAAGTAGATCTACTTCAATTGAAGTAAAGTGGTACCACTAATCCAAAGTATGCTGCGATCCACTCTGATCCGCATTTCTTTTGGGATGAGATCCAGGTTGTTGAACGTTGGTCGATTTCTTATCCACATTAAGTGCTACTTAATTGTTTCTTCAATGTACTGAGAGAGTGTACCAATGGCTGATGGACCAGGACTGCCCTACTCTCTCCCAGTATTTTGTAGGAAACACCTGTACGAAAAGAATAAAAGGTGGGAACAAGGATTGAGGATGCAGAAAGAATATTTTTTGTCAAGGAAATTTCTTACCGTGACAATATTATTATAATAAAAGGTTCTGTGATAGACAATGAAATGTGTTTGAACATACACATGTGGTCATTCAAATAGGAACTCTTTTGGATCAAATAAAAAATGCAACAGTTGTTAATTTACATACATTTTTATTCGAATGTGTTGGTTAATAACGGCAATTTTTATATTTCCACCAAAAAAAGTGTTGCCACTTATAAAAAAAAGGTAAAACATAGTCTTTGAAAGAACACAACGATTTTAGTTTAAAAAATGGCAGTACCTATTTTAATGACCACATGTGTATATCATAACATACCAAGCCAAAACGTACGAAACACCACCCTGATTTTGAGAATTTTTCGTCAGTTGATGACAAACCTTAGCACTTTCCAGAGTCTTGCATTTCACCTTTAATAACTACATACCTAAAAAATTAATTACCTCCTTGGTATGATTAAGTTTAAGCTTAATAAATGGTAAAAATAGTTGGCCTCCTATAATTCTAACGATTATGAAACATATCTTAAGCTCAACGATGAATTTCAAAGATATGGTAAAATATGTTACAAATCAAACGTGTTTTGAAACAGGATTATCATAAAGATATATATTGACTTAAGTTCTATGTCAATAACAGTGTTCGAACTTGTTCGGGAGCTCAAGTATATCGTTAAAACAAGGATAGTTGCCCCAATAGAATTCCACCTTCATTTTTAAGGAAAACTTCTGAAAGTTTTCCCAAATCCTTGCATGAACTTTTCAACCTTTCTCTTTCTAGTGATATTTTTCGCAATGAGTGTCAAAATTCTTTTTTAACATCATTTTTAAAAAACGGTTATTGGTCAAATTATAATTATGGGGATATTGCAATCTCAGCTATTCCCAAATTATTTGAAGAAAAAAAAAACTTGTTACGGATAAGTTGAAATCAGTCATTAGTGAGCATCAACATGGTTTCCTCAAGGGTAGATCCACGACTACTAATCTAGTCAGATTATACATCTCACAGATATAACTCGATTCTTCTGGAAATCGAGAAAGGGAACCAAGTTGATGGACTTTAGACTTTAGTAAAGCTTTCGAAAAAAGTTGATCATGGCTTTCTTCTATATTTAAACTTAAAAGGTGTATCACACATGGAAACTCGTTAAATAAAATTGAATCTTATTTGTCAAATAGAACTCAGTGTTTCAGATTTGTATATGTAATTTCTCGTAAAATGTATGTCATTCTGGAGTACCACAAGGTTGTCATCTTGGCCCATCTTATTTTTATTATTTATAAATGACTCGCCCTTGTTGTTCAGAGGGTGCATATCTTCTACTCGTATATGCATATGACCTAAAATTGTTTCAAAATGTTAATAATACATTTGACCGACACGCATTACAACAATGTTTAAACACTCTTATTAAATTGTGTAAAATTAAAGGAATAAATCTAGATATAGTGAAATATTATATAATTTTCTAAAAAAAAAAGGCAATCAATTTAGATTACACTGTTGATGGACGAATTTTAGTTTAAAAATACGTAATAAAAGACTAAGGGATTATTATTGACAAAATACACTTTAAAAACATGTGTACGCTTAGATTCGTCAAACGTAGATCTTAATAAATTAATGATCCCTACATAACTAAAGCCATTTATTGTTCACTGGTTTGGTCTTTTTTAGAATATTGTTATTTAGTCTCCATTTTCTGATGTTGATATTAAGAAACTTGAATCTTTCCAAAAATATTTTTTACTGTTGGCATTAAGAGGTCTTGAAGATTGCTTTAATGTTTTGTTTTGCCTCGGTGTTTTCATCGTTTAAAGCTTATTCATATTTGTAGTCTTTTTAATCATAGGATGTTGACTGACGCTTTATTCGCCTTTGATCTTTTCAAATGTAACACTGACTCAACTTATTTATGTTCCAATGTGTCAGTAAATTTAAATGTTCACAACTTGCGACACAAAAAATTTGCCGAAGGAATCCAATTCAAGGACTAATTATGCCTTTCGTGAAACTTTTATTTATACTTTATACTTCGGCTTAGCGATACCAATGGTTTCAAGAAAATGTTCCAAGTTCAGCTTTACGACCGCTGCTTTGCTTAATGGTGGAGGATAAGCAGAAAGGAAGAGCTGATACTGAGCGATTTCATATGAAAAATTCTTGAACTGTTATTTTGGACCTGTTTGCTAAGACTTTTAGTGGAGAAAAAGATATAACTGCGAGGTCTATTGGCTGTACTAAGAAATAGTTCAGAATGCTGCAGTCCAGAAATCCTAAAGTTTGAGAATACAAGGAAGGCCGAACTTTCAGCAAAAAGACAAAGCCAACACAGATACCAGAACGCCTGGTCTGGATGAATGGAGGCATCGAGCTCAGATTCACAGCATGTCTCTGGTAGCGACGGTTCATAGATCGGGAGCCGGTTAATTTTTTTTTTGCCAAGTAAAGTAAACATATACCTAGCTATCTTAAGTTGGTAACGCTATATTCAATCGAATCTATATTTATAAACTCGCACAGAAGATTATCATTATAAAAAAAATATTCATTAAGTACCTACCCTTTTTCTGTTTGCTATTTTGTTAGCAGACTTATAGTCCCCTTGATGGCACGTGTTTCACTTTTGCATGAAAATGAGCTTAATAATGTGTCACTCAATCCCAAGATGATTTCCTAAAAGTCAAAGCAAAACAAAACAATTTCATTTATCCCTTTGACAATTTCATCAAAATACCTGACGCGAATGAAAATTGTATTATTATTTTCTATGTTGACCATTAATTTATGCTGCCATAAATGTTGTTCGTTTATCCTTTTTTTTTTGTTTTTTGTTTTTTTTTTTTAAAGCCCTTTTTCGACTTAGGAGTCTGTTCATGATAATATCTTACTGTAGATAAACAGGGTGTTCAGAAAATAATAAATAATCTTAAAGCCAAGTATGGCATTATAGTGACTGTCATAGAGTCACCTTCTGTTGAAGTTATTACATATCAAATTAATACTTTATGATTGTAATATAAGCTTAAAGTGGGATCACTATTACGCTATACAATTTATTGTTTTTGCTATAATATAATATAAATAATATAGAAATCATATAATAAAACGGCAAACATGTTTTTTGTGGTACACTTTTCTCCAAAAGTATTTAACCGATTTCGATAAATTTTATATGGTTGGAAAGCCACAGTTACGGAGATGTGCAGAATATACTTAAGACACGCATTTACACACTGTGGGTCATTTTTGTTTTTGCACTGTCGAACACTTTGCATATTACATAAAATAAAATTTAATTTAATAAATTTGCTTGAAAACACTACCAATAATATAAATAATAAATAATAAATAAATTGGCACTCGAATTTCGAGAGCTGGGTCGGCTAGTATATATATAAATATAATATAATATAAAGCTAACTTGAATTTGTTTCAATTTTTCCCAACACCTTCCAATAATGTGATTCAAAATTTTGAGGTACATATTCATAAACCTTAAGCTCAATAATTATCTCCATAGCTAAGGAACTTAGAGAGCTAAAATTTTGTAATCGTGGTAGAGACAACAAAATATGCACAAATAGATTTATGTTAGTAGTAAAATACAAAATGATGAAATATTTTTTTTCACCAAACTTTAAAATTTTTAAAAATCTGTATATTAAATGAACTTTCTAAAACGGAACAATACATTTTGTCTTATAATAAAAAACCAATGAAATTGGCTAGATATTAATTTAGTTAAGGACGTTTTTGCTACAAACCCAGGATAAAAGCTAAATATTGGATGAATAGTAATATGAATATTATTTGAAGTTGTTAAGAATTTTCTAAAAAGTTCTCGAAAATATGTAGAATAGGATGAAATTATTTTAAAAATTTTAGCTTGTGTAATTCTAAACAAAAAATTTGGTAACAGTTTTTTTCGTATCATTAATAGAATTTGAAAAAAAAACACGTAAGAACATTATGATATAGTAGCTACTTTAAAAAAAAAAATACAAAAACTACTGTAAAATGTTACTCCCTTTATATTAGTACAGTTGTTCTAGAGTATTACAAAAATAATAAAAATCATTCGTTCGTGATTGTACTGGTCACTAATCTGAGGAAAGTCGGATTTAAAAAAATTTCAAAATCGTAATAGAACCCAGATGATAAATAGTTTTTCAATATTTTGTTCTAAAAGGTATTGACCCGCTATAAGATTATCCGTTATTTACTGAACACCCTGTTAATCTATCTAATATGAAATTAAAGTATATTTTTTTTCGTTTTTCTAAAAGGTACTAAATGCCTTACGTCCACCGATTTCTAAACGTTTAATCCTTTGGATTGTTATCCAAGTTCGTGAAATAAATACAAAATTTTATAATTTCTTCATTTGAGCATCAGGTATATCTATGTATAACAGAAGAAAACTATTTGAAGAAGGATCATTTAACAATTCCTTGAATTATATTTTAGGTTCTTGAAGTACCTACCAATATTTATGTAGGTGTAGGTAAAGATTTTGTTTTATTTTTGGAATTTTGTTAATTAGTTAATTAAGGAAATTAAAAACGCTCGATGTGAAAATTGATCTATTTTAATTCATTTTTTTTTCTTTTTCCAAATATTTATTTATAGATGCAAAAGTTTAAAACGATTGCTAAATAAATGTGTCTTTCTATATCAATGTAGTTAAATCCATAAGAATATTGTATTGATTAATATGCAGGGTGAATGGGCTTAGAAGTTTAATTTCTACTAGATATTTAAGTGTCTTCCTATATTATATGATTTAACGTTATGTCGGTGAAAATCTTGAAGACATTTTGAAATATTCGGTAGCTATAGTATGAGACTCTTACAACAGGATTAATGCCAATCTACGAAAAAGCGATTATTCAAAGGTTATTGCTAATATTGGCGTAAGCTGCAGCTTCACCGTTGATATAAAATTAGATTTGTAACGATTATATGCGTGGATTTTGATCCGTTCAATTTGATACACCATTGTTTCTAACTGTATCGAAGGCATTTTGTAATTTTTATATAGCATTGATAACGGATATATTTAAGGCACCAATATTGGAGTATCGACATCAAAGGTGGACATGATAGCGTTTATGTCCATACTGGACTGACTATCCCTAATATATAACAAAACACAGGGGTTGCCCTAAGACACTTCCATGGGGTGCAGCGGTTTCAATTTTCTTAATTCCGAGCAATTTAGGGTCGAACAGTACTCTAAAAGAATCAGTTCGTAACGTAGAATTTCAGTATTTCGTAGTACTGCTTGGAAAGCTCCCTATATGAAGTTTGTACTTGAGCCGCAAGTGCCAAGCCTTGTAAAAGGCTTGAGAAACATCTATTAATAGAGATGAACATACCTGTTTGTCTCCAAGTCTCTTTTCTACAACATCCGTAATTCAATACCTATCATTGAATATTTATTTCTAAACCCAAACTGATGGTTCGGGATTAGTTTTCTCTCTTATTTTACTAATAATTTTGAGTGATTGTAATCTCTATCTTTGGCTTTTCTTGTCTCTATCTCAATTATTGAAAATTGCTTATTTATTCACTTCCATTTGAAATGTCAATTTGCTTATAATTTATTCAAAAATTGTTTGTTAGAATAACCTTTCTTTAGTTTACTTTTAACTGTTCTCTTATGGATGTAAAATACACCCTTTAAGCATCTAAAATTTAAAAGGAATACTTTTAATTGATGTAAGCGTTGGTGTTGGAACTTGGAAGGTTTTTGGTTTTAAATATCCTCAGGCTTATGAATTAATTACTCTGGAATTATTCTTTCAAAAAATTTATTTAAAAATCAAATAATTTGCATTTATATCTCTTTATTAATCCATTTATGTGTTTTTAAAGAAATATTGTTCTTGAATTTAAAATTATTTTAGATGAGTTTTTGTTTGAAATGAAAAGAACAAATATTTTTTTACTCATGGTAGAGGTTTCTTATAAAACAAAAGAACAAGTTCTTATGTATACGAAACTTTCAAAATATTTCTAAGAACAAATTTTGTTAAATTTTTAATTTTTTATTTTCCAGAAAATAACAATAAATTTAAAAAATAAATAATTAATCAGTTCTTGAGATAACGAGTTTTCAAAAATACATACATAGTTTTTTTTTCAAGAATACAAAAATTATTGCTTTTTCAAGTTTTGATATGAAATATTTTTTAAACTTTGGTGGGTCCTGTTATTTTTAGATAAAATACAATTTTTTTTCTCTACTAAAGAACTCTTATTGGGTTTTTGAAGGTTAACAGTTTTGTCTGACATTTGTAATTAAAACAGGGATGTCATATACAGACCACGAAAATTGAATGTTCCTTTTCTTTTATGAACTGTGTTCTACTGATTATTTCATTCATTGTTTTCTCTTTAAATATAAATTTCTTTTGAAATTTTATAAAAAAAAATTTACCCAAATTTAGCTGCAATCACCTTTTATTAAAATGAACCCATTATATACTTGAAAAAAACATTTTCAAACTTTTTCCAATGAACACATCCCAGGAAAGGAGCCATGGTTGCAGCATTTTCAAATGTGCTCTTGTTGGCACATTAGTTAATCTATTTCTATTTTTTTTTTTCTGGAAATGTTATTTTAACTCATCTCTCAAACAATTCACGGTGTCGTGGGTTTAATTTTATTTCTCTGTTTTAGAGACATTTATTCAAAGACAGACATCTCATTTTCCTAATCTATGAAATTGCTTTGACGTCAAAATAATTTATCGTCGTCGTTCTATGAAAACTCCCTAAGTCCATTTAAAAAAAAAATGTGATTCAATTCTTATTTAATTCATTTCGGATAAACCATTTGCAAAAATTTTTATTGAACAATGGCTACGCCAAGCCCATTCTACAATTGAAGCCTGAGATCTTGCTATTCTGATAATTTTTGGATTTTTTTATATTAATTTCCAAGTGCAAATGCAAATATCTCAAAAAACAAAAAATGGACTTAGGGAGTTTTCATAGAACGACGACGTTATAATCAATAAACCACTTTGATAGTCATTAAAATTTTCTTAAGAAAACCACAAAGATATTTGAACACCAAAGCTGAACCATCAAAGTGTTCGATCTGGATTTTTTTTTGGAATAGGATATCTCATTTGCATAATTCATTAGTTGAATACTCCACCACTATGCATGATATACACGCTTGCAACCTCCTCCACCACACTTAAATTTGTTAACGCAAAATCCTCATTGAAATTAAATTAAATGCGTTGCTTGCGGCTTAAGGTGTTTTCTTGAACAGCCTACCTACAAGGGTTTTTGTTTGTACTTGCAAATCCAAGAGCCCTTTGTGGGTTTTAACTTTTAAGATCGCAGAAGTGCAAGCTTATTTGCATAATTATTTTGAAGAGATGCTTTTGATCTGACACTAGTCGGATTCGGATAACAGTTAGTGGTAAAAATGTAGCATTAACCAAAAACACACATTTCTAGAGCAATGTGTCGCAGTTCACTTATATTTTAGAGTCTTCTATCTCTTATGTGAGACTCTTCTATCTTATAACCTTCAAAGCTAGACAAGTTCAAAAAGTATCATAATGTTATATCCTATGTAATACTTTAAAAAAAATGTCTTCACTTGCAAGCACGTTGTCACTTCATCACAAGAGAAAGTACTGCCGAAATATGGTAACAGCAAATCATTGTGCCGGTGAACGATTTGAGACTAAGGTTATCCTTCGTGGAGTTGTCTTGAATTGGCCTTCAAGATCATGTAATTTGACCCCGCTAAACTTTTTCTTGTGAGGTTTTCTAAAGTTGCAGGACCATGCGAATATACCACAATCGATCCATACTCAAATTCAGCTGGATATATGCGGAAGAGCCATTGAAAATTGTACCGCTCCGATCCGGACGTTTTTGAGGAAATCAACAGCAAGTTTGCAGGTGTGAGTGTGGCCCAGTAGCCATTAGATTTTTGTATCGAAAAACTACGAGAATAGCATGCAGTTATGTACGTTCCTTTTATAGTAAATATATTTTTTATTTTTATTCTCTTAGTGTCCATTGTTATTTTTCTTTTGTTAAAGTGAAGACATATTGCAGTCATTTGTGTCAAGTGGTTGCTCTTTTAAAATTCACTTCTTAAAAATGAGTATGCCGCAAGCACATCGATTGAAATATGTCCTTCGTTTGAAATGTACTCAATTACTCTGTAGCCATTGAAAACATTTTTAACTTCCTCGATTACAACTACGAGTATATAAGCTCAATGGAGGAAATAAACTAAGGTACATGCGACCAAATGACATAATATAATATAGAGCTAAGGGCTTTAAACCATATCTTACGTAAGTAGAGATCTCGGAGATTATTTTATAAGAAAATGGTAATTTATTTTTTGGCTTAAGAAAGAAAACTCAATTGATTTAAATTGATTCAAAAATTAGATTTCTTTGAAATACAAAAATTAATGCTTAGTTTTTTTTTCCCTTTTTCATTTCAACAAATCACATAATCTATTAAAGAGTTCAAGGAAATATTTCGGTTAGGGCGAAGATGCATCCGTCATAAGATTACTTAAAATTAACAAAAATAAAATGCACGACTGGGTCGCACGAACTTACTCCTTTGTAATAGACAAGCAGTTTTAAAAACGAATGTTTCTTAAGAAAACTGTTCATAAGGATAAAATTAATTTTTTAAATACTTTTATTAGTAAGAGATAAAAATAAGATGCAATGCAAATATGAATTTATGCAAGAACAAAAATTATAAGTCATTGTAGTGGTTTCTTAAAAAAATAAGCTTTTATGAACAACATTTTTAAAACATTTTTAAGAAAAAATTTGGTACGCCAACTTAAAATTTTTGTTATTGTTCGAATTAAAATTAAATTTCCAAAGAATATTGAGCCATGTTTGTGATATCGAATTTTCCAAAAAAAAAATAACTTTTTTTCCAAAAATTCAAAATATATTTTATTTAAAGTTTTGAAATGCAATGATTTTCAATTTTCTTAGAAGCATCTCTATAAAAAATTTCATTAAAATCCGTTATGTAGATAAATATAAATTTGAAAAATGTTTCTATGGTAGGTACAGTCAGTAATACCTTAATTTCAATTTTTTTTTTATTAACCCATTAAAGACCAAGGTGCTTAAAAATAGAGATAAATAAAAAATCTTTGAAATGGTGTTTATTGAGGTTTATATTTGCACAAAAATACAATTTTTTAAAAAAAACTTTTTTAAATTTGGTAATTAGAGGGGTGTACTCAATTGAGTACACTGGCCAGACATGGGTACATTCTCTTAATAATTATGAACAATTTTAAAGCATTCTTTTTCGATGAAAAGAGTGGTTTGACACCGTTCACAAATCTATCGAACCCTGCTGTGACAAATGTGGCACCGTAGTTTATTTTTTATTTTTTAGAGGAAATGTTTTCCGTTGCTGCGAACAACACTTTCTAGTACATTTGGCTTACTTGGAGCTTTTCTTGACGACTCTGAGCGAAAATAAGTTTTTCCTATGGTCCTAACAAATGAAAGGAGATTCCGGTTTTCTTTGTTTTTCAGACAATGGAGTTCCCAAGCATTTACCACCATTTAGTTTAGCATGTGTGTGAATTATGGCCACCACAATTTTTTACCCTTTATTTTTATGAGGTAGTTGTTCACAAATTGGTCATGAAGGTCGACACCACCCATGCCTTTGTGGTATGAAACTAGAGGCTTTGGCTGAGGAATGACAACTATCTCTTTTTCTGTTGATGAACATCTCTTGACTTTTCCTAGTGGTTTCAAGTTGTCGTAGTTTGTTGCAACGGTTACAACAGCATTATCTTTCCAACGAGCTAACAAGATATTATTATTTTTGCCAAATTTGTGATGAAAGTAACCAAAATTTACTTTCATTACCGTTTTCATGGATTTTAGTGGACATTTGTTCGTTCTATTGTTCCGAATCGTACCTGTTGCACTAAATCCTTTTATGCGTAAAGTAGCCATAAGGTCATGGCTGGTCATTGGATATCAACAACTGATAGAATAACCACTATATCTATTTCATTTCCATCATCTGGAATATCTTTAAGAGCCATGTAGAAGTTGGGAAAACACCTGGCATAAAAGCTACTTCAGTTTATAGTTGAAAAAGACATTTCCCTGCAAATCCAGTGAGAAAAAAATTTAACATGGATTTGGCCAGTGTACTCAATTGAGTACACCACTTTTATTTACGACCTACCATGCGCAGAAGAAAAAAATGTTTGTTTGTAATTTATACGCAATGTTTTTCTAGATACAAAATCTAAAGAATAGAATCCATTATTCAAATGTTATTCAAAAAATTTAATTTTTACTAACATTTTACTCTCGCAAAGTCACCAAATTGCTTCAAACAAGAAATGCTCGACACAAAAGTTCATGAAAAACCTTGAAAATGCTTTTCAATCTCGACAAATTCACTGCCAGTATCAAAGCACATGTCAATAATTGCTTTCCAATCGAAAGAAATGAAAATCAAAACCCACTTTAAAAAAAAAATCCAGTTGAAATTTAACAAAATACTGTACTCAATTGAGTACAGTGGCAGCTAATGGGTTAAATTTAGATCGTAAAAATTAATCGAAAGAAAAAAGTTTTATCAAAATTCTACGTGCCGTTTTCGGAAAAAAATACGATTTTCGAAAATAATTTTTTAACTTTTGTATGGTGGGTACCCTTATTTTTTGGTATAATACATTTTTACTTGCGACTTATAGGTACTTAGGTACTACATATAAGGCAAGTTATGCATTCGTAAAAAAAATCGAACTCGAGATTTTGATCAAAGTTGACATTACGATGATAGCGAAGACCAAAAAGTGGGTCTCACAATTCTGTCTGTCTGTCTGTCTGTCGGTTCGACTACAGCCTAACCGGCTCGGCCGATTTTCTTCAAACTTGGTAGATATGGGTTTTAATTTTTTCCCCCCGGATGTTTTTTTCTGTTTTTTTTTAAGACCAAAAATAACGGTACCTGCCATACGATTTTTTTTCGAAATTTTATAAATATTTTTTTATTCTCAAAAACTATTCCACAGAATTGAAAAAAAAAAAATTGAAAAATTTCATTTGGTTAAAACTAGCTAATGATTGAAAAAAATTTTACAAAAATTTTTTTTACTTTTTGGATTTAAAAAAAAAAATCACAATTTTTTTTGGAAACTCAATATTTCGAAAACCCCATGCTGGAATTTTTTCACACTTGACAAATAAAAGTTTCTTAACATAATCTACAAGATTTGAGAAAAAATGTTTGTTTTGTTTAAAACTAACGGTACTTTCCATACAAATTTAAAAAAATGGTTTTCGAAAATCGTGTTTTTTTTTGTACATAAAAGCTTTTTTTTAAGGAACCACTACAACGACTTATAATTTTTGTTCCTGCATAAATTCATATTTGCATAGCATTCTGTTTTGATCTCTTACTACTAAAAGAATTTAAAAAAATCATTTTATCCTTATGAACAGTTTTCTTAAAAAACATTCGTTTTTAAAATTCCTTGTCTATTACAAAGGAGCAGGTTCGTGCGACCCAGTCGTGCATTTTATTTTTATCAAAATCGTTAGAGCCGTTTTCGAGATAAATAAGATTTTGCATTACGGGTGTATGGGGGGTTAGGCTTAGGCTTAGGCTGTAGGGAGAGGTACAGACATACGGAATTGTCGGGCCCACTTTATTCATCTCGTTATCATCGTAATGTTAACTTTGATCAAAATCTCGAGTTCGATTTGTTTTCCAAATGCATAACTTGCCCTATAGTACCTGCATATTTCGCAAGTAAAAATGGTTCTATCTTAACTACGTATACCTTTTTCAATTTTTTTGTTATAAAACAAACAAAAAATAAAAAATATTTGCGAAAAAAATTTATGCCAGATTCTGTTATTTTTGGTCTTAAAAACTATGAAAAAAGTGCCTGGGAAATAATAAAAAAAACGCGCTGGCAAGAAGAAAAACTTCTATTTGCATATATGTAAATTGGAATGGTCACAAATAAATTCAATTGTTTAACAAATGCTAGCTTTTGAATTTAAATAAAATAGTCCAAATCGTTTAGTGGTAGACATTAAATAGAATTGTGAAACCCAAATTAAGTTTCAGAAGTATATTTTAGGTTATAATGTTTAAATCACTTAAGGTATTACTATATAAAAAGGTTATTGTTTATCTAAAATACAATGGATGTGAGCCAAATAAAACGAATCAACATGTTTTATTATTTTTCCGCATAATTTTAGACCTTTTACTTATGTTCTTCTTCTTCCTTTTCTTCGGCGCTGTTATGATCTCGATGTCGAGGGGATCATAACTCTCCCACGTATCTGCTTCACACTAGTGATCCGCCTGTGGGGTTCGCCGGGTTGACCTCAGAAATCGGCGGCAAGCCTCCCGGTTTTGTATTGTTCCATTTCTGAGGCCAACTGAATGCGGGTGTTTTTGCATTTGTTTGTACCAGGAGTGTTTAGGCCTACCTTTCTTTTTATTCCGAATTGGAACGTTGTATGATATTGCCTTTTTGACGGGGTTCTCAGGATCTCTCCTTTGAACATGGCAATACCAACTGAGTCGGTCGTGTTCAATGTTTTGGGAAATGGTATTCTTAACATGAAGGCTTCCTCGGATCTTCGTACTTCTAATTCGATCAAGCTTTGTAACTCCTGCTGTCATACGAAGCATCTTCATCTCAGCTGCCGTTAGCTTACTCTCATACTTTTTATACATTGTCCAACATTGTGAACCGTATGTGAGTGCTGGACGCACAACTGAAGTGTAGAGCTTTCCTTTCAGCTTAGGGGGCATTTTTCGGTCACAGAAGATACCTTTTACTTATGTTAAATTGATTTATTTCAATTTTAATTAATTGGTGCGATAAAAAAAATATGTAGGCACAAAATATTCAGCTTAACACTTTGAATTTTTCTTGTCATACATAGGTCTAAGGCTCTAGGTTTAGCACCGGTAGTACTCATTTGTTCCACCCTGTATGTAAGAGAAGCAGGCTCCAAGAGCACTCTACTGTCTATTTACCGATTTTAAGTTATCTTTACATTTTCATTAAAATCTTAATCCAGCCCTAAGAGGATGTTCCTACACTCAATAGAAATGAAAGGCATAGTAATTATTAGCCTTAGAACGGTGCTATATTACTTACGAGCTTGTAAAAGGAAATTACTTTTCCAATAATGAGTGATTTCCCGATGAAAGGGTTGCTAGTTTCATAAACTGGATCAAAAGAATTTTTTTTAATCTTAAATGAGAAATATAAATGTTTTGTATGAGTGAGTGTGTGTGTAAGCTTATGAAGGAATATGTATGCAAACTAAATGGGCCTTTCAAGCGGAACTAATCAAGCGAACATTTTGAACGCAAATATTGGAAAGTAATTCAATTAAGAGAAGGAGTTTTTGCAGTAAAGTACTTTGAGCACACATGGAATTGCTAGTAAGCAAGGAATCCATGATAATTGCTGGCCAAAGGAAAAGTGTATAGAAAAAGGAAACTTGGGTAGGTAGTTTATTGATGCCGTTAATTTATTGCTCACATTAACATATGTTTACGACGAGGAAGCCATACGATAGCGATGATGGTGTAATTGAATTCGATTGAAGATTGAACAATTATAGGGACTGAACTGGGATAGAAAATTATCATGAGTTAATCAAGTGCATTGTGAGATATGCTTAACACTTCAGTTAAATCAGTCCATGAATCAATTATTGTTGGAAAAGATTAAGCCAGCACACTGTTCGAAGTGGCCTTTCACAAAAAGGAATTGAGATTAATGATTGGATTTTCATTTCTGTGGAATGAGTGTGGAATTCTTGCAAGAATTTATTTTCTTTTATTTTCAATATGGAACAAAAAGCTTGGCTTACCATAAAATTATTATTATAATTAGCATCATTATTTTTAGCATCAAAGGCTAGCTGATGGTCTATTGCGAAAAAAAGTCGTAAAATTTAAACTAATTAACAAAACTGATTTAAACATCAAGTTGTTTTTTACTTGCGATATGAAGATACCTTATGGCATTTTACAGATTCATAAAAAAAAACTCGAACTCGACATTACTGTCTGCTTTTTGACTACGTCCTAAGTGGTTGGGCCTTTTATTTATTTTTTTTTCAAACTTTTCAGATATTAATATTTAAGTTTTCCCCGAAATAAGGGTTAAAAAAAATCAACCAAACATTGTATGTAAAAGGTACCTCCCGTAAAAGCATTTTTTGTTTCCGATTTTCTCAAAGTCAATACAACTTATTTTTGATGATTTTTTGTATTTGAAATTTAAAAAAAAATATTTTTTTTTTTATTTTTAAACAAAATTTCAATTTTTTGTTTTTGGAAACTTAATATTTCAAAAGCCATAAGTTTGATTTTTTTTTAAACTTGACAATTAATAGTTTTTTCAAAAATATATGCAAGATTAAGAAAGATGGATCGCACGTTCTTGCTCTTATATGCAAGTACTTTGGAGTTTCAAAAATTCTACATGTTTATCTTTTGAACAGATAAATTGTTTTTGGTTTCATGAAAATAATTATAATATAATAATTCATATTATTATAATTAAAAGGCATACATTTTTGAAGTGAAAAGGATTATCTATTCATACACAATTAAAAAATTAAAAAATTTTTATTATTTACAAATAAAACAAAAAAAAAAACAAATACTTACTCTAATCAAATCTCTCTGACACAAAGGGTGGCAACTATGTTTCTAGGTTAATGTTTAAAAATACATGCAAATCAAATTTTCGTATAGAGTTTAGTGTGAACACTTTTGAATTGTTTTTTTTTTCACATATATGTACATAAATTCAAAAATGCATGGCAGAAATAATTTTTCAAGAAAAACATGCCTAAATTTTCAAAAATATTTAAAATGAAAACGGAGTAAAAATGTTTCAAGTTTGCCGATAATATGAAATTTATAAATCAAAATTACTTTTACCAATTTTTTTAAATTGATCGATACAATAAAAATGTATCAAAATTTTGGAAGCCGTTTTTGAGAAAATCAAATTTGAAATTTTGTTGTACCTTGGGTAGATACCCTTATTTCTGTATAAAAAAACTGTTATTTTTTTTAAATCTAATTTTTTTTTCTTTAAAAATGAAAACATAACACTATTCAAACTTTTTGAAGCTTAGGTATAAGAAAATTATAAAAAGCGGTTGTATTTTCGAAAATCACATGTGAAGCAGTTTTAATATTTTATTAAATTAAAAAAAAGGGATAACAAGTACACCGTTATTTTTGGACATCCAAGAAATATGTGTTGTTGGAAAAAAATTTAAAATTATGTCTACCAAGCTTTAAAAATCAGCTGAGGCATTTAGTCTTTAGACAGACAGACGAACAGAATTGCGAGACCCAATTTTTTTGTTTTCCCAACCATATTACTATGGGAAGTTTGATTGAAATCTCGAGCTCGATTTTTTACGAATGCCATATAAAACTTGTCATATAAATAAGAAAGTGAATAAAAAAAAATATAAAAACTACAAAGTCGTCATAATGCCTACTTAAATCTCCTCAAAACATTTTGATAGAATATAAGTACCAAAACCTATAATATTCTCCCTTCACTCTATCACACACAAATAAATATATTATCAAGGTAGTATGTATGATTAATTTATATTATTTTTCTTCAGTAACTTTTCACCTCAAAATCTCTCTTCATCATAGGCCAAATCTGAACTACTTACCTAACATCATCATAACTAAACGCCCTCCACCGCCCACTATCTAATTAAGAATTTCTTTCATGCTGAACAAATCTTTGGCCAACACTCGATGACTATGATTTACCGAAGATTACGAACGAACTTTCCAAAAACCGTTATTTTTCTTTTCCTAATAAGAAATAAAATCTCTCATCCGTAAACACCAAAAATGTGTTTAATGGATGAAAATTGTTTTTTTTTGGTTAAGCCTATAAGGACTGGTTATCCCATGGGTGAAATTTGTTAAAGTGTGGATGATTAAACAAAATTTTGTGTGGGAAATATTTTGGGATTAAATTAATTAGAGAAAAGATGAAATCATTAAAAACAGGCTTAACACAAGGGAAGTCCAGGAAAATTATCGTTTTTAGTTTTAGAGTAGCTATATTTTTTCCAACTGGAAATGAAACATTCAATTACAGAAAATTAATATGTTTTTGACATAACGCAACATTAAAGGAGTTTGAAAAGGGGTTAAGACGAGAGGGCTTCCATGTACTTTGCAAAATATTACATTAATGTGAATATCCCCTCTCAAAATCATTTAAAAACCATTAGGTCATTTTGAACATTTAAGATTTAAGGACTTCCTACGATAAATACGTAGACTTTCATGAGTTACATGGATTAAAAAACAAACCACTCCTTATCATATCTAATGGCAAAAACGAAATATGTATTCTGCAAACCAAGGTTTATAAAGCTAGCGTAGTCTTCAATGAGATTTTCATAGTTCACGGGTCACGGTGGCCATGTTTGTTTTATGTGTTGTTAATTTTTCTGTTTTTTTTAAATTTTTTTTTAGATACTAAAGAAACACACATCACATTTCATCAACTTTATCATCTTCAGCGATGGGGCCGATTTTTAAATGAGCTTGTATGTTCATAAGTAAAAATGCCGGATTTGAAACAATGCCAATTTACACGAGGTATAGAGGTCCCCCGGCAGGCAATGCATCTGTAAAAAGTTACTTTTCTTTTTGGTAGGAATTGTGGGTTGGCGGTCCGACCGATGGTTCTTCTTTTGGATTTTTAAAAAAATTTTCAATATTTTGAAAACCCCATGCTCGATTTCTTTTAAATTTGATAAATAAAAGTTTCTTAAAATAATCTACAAGATATAAAAGAATATTTATTTTACCTAAAAATAACGGTACACTCCATAAAAATGTTAAAAAATGGTTTTCGAAATCGTATTTTTCTCGAAAACGGTTCCGAGAATTTTGCTTAAAGTGTTAGTCTTTCGATTAATTTTTAAGATCTATAATTTAATACAAAAAATTTTGAAAACAAGACATTACTGACTGTACCTTACATAGGATGATTTTTGAACATTTTGAATTTCTCGTTATCATTTATCATTATCATTTTATAGAGATGCTTCTAAAAACTTTAAGAAACATTTCATTTCAAAACTTTGAAAAAAAATAATTTTTTGAATTTTTGAAAAAAAAAAAATCATTTTTTTTTTGGAAAATTCGATATCTCAAAAATGGGTCAAAATTTTGTTCGGAAATTTAATTTTCATTCGTACAATAATAAAAACCTAAAGTTGACGTACCAAGTTTTTTTTTTTTTTAAATATTTAAAAAATTTTATATATTAAACCTTATTTTATTAAGAAACCACTACAAAGACTTATAATTTTTGTTCTTGCATTCTGTTTTTATCTTTTACTGCTAAAAGAATTTAAAAAATGATGATAATTTTATCCTTATAAACAGTTTTTTCTAATAACATTCGTTTTTAAAATTACTAGTCTTTTACATAAGAGCGAGTTCGTGCGACCCAGTCGAGCATTTTATTTTGTTACCGACTGTGTAAATGGCAAAACACAAGTTAAGATTGATTTTTGTCTTAGGTTGACCTTGAATAATTACATTCAATAGTGTGACTGGCTTTCAATATCGGGCAATGATTGGAAATTTTTGATGGCGGTTGCGGTTTTAGCAAGATGGAACCACAACTCACATAGCTCATCCAACTATGGCTCTACTGAAGAAAATTTTCGGATATCTGATAAAAGCGCGTTTTTCTGATTTTAACAGGCCACTGCTTACGTCCGATTTACCGGCTCCAGATATTTTTCTTTTCGGATACCTAAAAAGTAAGGTGTATGGCAATAAACCAAGAACATTTCAACAACTTAAAGCCAATATTCATATTCGAGAAAAAGTGAAGGCGCTTAGACCTGAAATTATAAGCAAAGTAACGGAAAATGATCTGGAAAGAGCACGTCAGGTCGAGGCAAACAATGGTCACTATTCAAGAGATGATTTCTTAGAAACATAATATTAGTATATTTCTAAACCTTAATTTAAATTTAAATAAACCCTAAGGTTAAATAAAATCATAAAAAAATGATATTCATCAAATAAATCATATCGTTACTTATGCACCACCTTGTATAAGACCCCCAGATTTATACGAAAAATTTGACTTTTGCAAAACTATTTCTTTTGGCATAATTTTGAATATTTATTTACAGATTACTTACTAACAATTCAATATAAGTTTTTCAAAAACTTAAATCTAAGCTTTATAACTTAAATCTAAGAAATACAATTTTGTGATTTAATTTTAAATTCCAATCTGTTTATTGAGAGATCAAGTTTATTAAAAAAAATGACGTGGATGCAAATCTCTTTCTAGAATATAGATTTCAAAATAGGTTAATCAAATCTGTGGACATTTTATACGATAATAAGATATGTACATCATGAACGAACAATAGTTACTGAATAGAACGTCTTTTTTGTAAGGAATCAAGTCCAATCAAGGCACATATTGAGGCATATGAAAGAATACACTAGTTTACACAAAAAAAGTACCTCAACAAAAAAGTATTTTCTAGACTAATTTTGGCTCTCTGAACACGAAAATGGCAATCATTTATTTTTCCAAAGAAGCGTTTTCGAGATATGGCCAAAAAACGTGTTTTTCTGCTCCTTTTCCATGTATAAGCCTAATTCTCAAAAACGGTTGAACTAATTAACATATACTTTATAGTTTTGAACAGATATTTTGTTTGGCTTTCCAACAGTATACGACTTGTGTAAATCGGCCCAACAATCATCAAGAAATAACCGTTCAAAGTTTCAAAAAACACAATTTTTCGCCGTTTTTTGAAAATCGATTGTTTTAAGTCATTCCGTAAGGATAGAAAAAAATTTTTTTAAAATAGTTTTAAGATCTCAGGTGAAAGATATTGTTTTTACAAAGCTAAAACGCATAAGATCAATGAAATCGAATAATAAATGTGGAAGTTATGAAACATTACGTGAAGGCAGACCATTTCAGTTTTTTTCAAAAAAAATATGTTTTTTAGTTTTATCTACCTGTTTAAGAATTGTTGGAAAAAATATACAAATTCAGAGCATTTACTGTAGTGCTTTATAGTAAAGTAATGCTATATTGTCAACCTGTGCTACGTGCTTTGTGAGGTTAATTGCATTTGGAAACGGAAATAGGAAGTATTTATCGTTTGGAAAGCCAGTTGAATGGAGAAACCCAATTGATCATGTGACTGACTGTTACTTCTGCTTAACTAAAATACAAGGAGGGAAATTTCGGAAAGCTTTTTATCTCGAAGTGCAATCAGTAACAAAGACGGCGCCACATTCTTCTCGGTATCCAAAACAAGAACCACCAGGAACAAAAATAACAGCCGGAGAAGTATCAGATTTGAATTCCAGTATCATCAGCAGTTTGGAAATTGAAAGTCCAAAACTAAAGCTATCAATTCCAACTCAATGATTTATGCCGCGATTTCAACTTATCTTAAGAGAAGTCTGAGTTGCTCGCTTCGAGATTGCAGGAATTTAACTCTTGGAAGCAGACACAAAAGTCACTTATTACAGAAATCGGAATAAGAAATTCGAAAGGTATTATTCAAAAACGGGTGACTTTTGTTACGAGTATTGCAATGATGTGACAGGATTATTTGCTGAATTTGGAGAACACCACGAAGCTAAGGATTGGCGGCTTTTTATCGACGGTAGCAAGTATAGCGTGAAGGCTGTCTTACTTCATAAAGGGAACACGAAACCATCAATCCCGATTGGTCACTCCACAAATGTAAAAGAGGACTACAAGACCACGGAAAAACTTCTTCAAATTGTGAAATACAATTCCTATAACTGGAAAATTTGCTGTGATTTAAAAGTCGTGGCTTTACTTACTGGCCTGCAGGGTGGCTACACAAAATACTACTGTTTTATGTGTTTTTGGGATAGCAGAGCAGATAAAAAGCATTTCATCCAACGAAATTGACCACTTCGTGAAAATCATGTAGTAGGAAAGAGCAACGTTGCTGAAAAAGCACTTGTTGAAAAACAAAATGTAATACTTCCATCATTGCACATAAAACTCGGCATTATGAAAAATTTTGTAAAAGCCTTAGCAAAAGATCCCGAAAACAAAGGATTAACATATTTGCAAACAAAGTTTCCCAAACTGTCGACCGAAAAAATTAAGGCGGGTATATTCGTTGGTCCACAGATAAAAAAAATTGTTTAGTGACACCGGATTTTTGAATTGTCTAAAAAAAAACGAGAAAAGAGCATGGAATGCTTTTCAAGACGTAGTTCATGGATTTTTGGGAAACTACAGAAGTCCAAACTATCGTCAATTGATCGAAAAAATGATGATTACATTTCATGCTATTGGTGAGTATTTAGCAGATTAGTGTTTCAAAAACAATGAATTCTATTGACAACTAAAATTTAAATATTTGTATTCCTTTCAGGTGCTCGCATGTCTTTGAAAATGCACTTCCTGCGCAGCCATTTGGAAACTTTTCCCTCGAATTTAGGAGCTGAAAGCGCTAAACAAGGTGAAAGATTCCACCAGGATCTTGCTATCATGGAAAAGATTCAACGCCACATAAAAGAAGAAGTGTAAACAATACTTCATATTTTCAATAAAAATTATGAAAAAAAGAAAAAAACCTGAAATGATCTGCCTTCACGTAATGTTTTATAACTTCCACATTTATTATCCGATTTCATTGATATTGTGCGTTTTAGCTTTGTAAAAACAATATCTTCCACCTGAGATCTTAAAACTATTTTAAATATTTTTTTTCCTATCCTTACGGAATGACTTAAAACAAGCGATTTTCAAAAAACGGCGAAAAATTGTGTTTTTTGAAACTTTGAACGGCTTTTTCTTGATGATTGTTGGGCCGATTTACACAAGTCGTATACTGTTGGAAAGACAAACAAAATATCTGTTCAAAACTATAAAGTATATGTTAATTAGTTCAACCGTTTTTGAGAATTAGGCTCATACATGGAAAAGGAGCAGAAAAACACGTTTTTTGGTCATATCTCGAAAACGCTTCTTTGGAAAAATAAATGATTGCCATTTTCGTGTTCAGAGAGCCAAAATTAGTCTAGAAAATACTTTTTTGTTGAGGTACTCGCCAAAAACCGAAAATTTGTAAACTAGTGATATCTATTCTCCACTTCAGTTACTTGACTAAAAATCTTATGAAAGCCTTTTGAACGAGTCATCCCAATGGATGAAAATGGACACCATACCAACATGTAACGAAAATGACATCATGACTCCAAGATCACGAATCTCAGATTTGCAAGCAAGATCTTGTTGAATATTTGATAGTCGTATACCATATGTACTAAAGTTCGATGTGATGTAAAATATTACATCTTTTGATATGCAAGGGAAGAATATTTCTTTCGCACCAAGTAGCTAAATTATTTAAATCATTTTGAAAATTTTCACTATCAGTCCCATTTTTGATACGCAGAAAAATGAGTATGTCGTCAGCATATTTCAAACACGAGGCAGTCTTAAGAAAAAATGGGATATCATTTACAAAAATGTTAAAAAGAAGTGGTCCAAGGTGACTACCTTAAGGAACTCCAGACTTTGCTTTTACAATTTTAGAAACAAAATTCCCTAATTTCACATATAGAGTTCTGTCATTTAGATAGCTGGATATGCATTTCAAAAGTAATCCATGAATACCAAGAAGCTGAAGTTTAGCTACGAGAATTTTGTGACATATTGTACCAAATTCTTTTACGAAATCCATGTAGATAGTATCAAGCTGGTATTCAAATTCGAAAGAATCGGTGATATATCTAGAATAAAGCATGAGATTTGTTGAGGTGGATTTCCCAGGGATAAATCCATGCTGCTCCTAACAAATATGATTTTTTAATAAATAATTTAGGGATAACAGATATTTTAGAGATCGCGTGATAATTTACTACCAAGTTTTTTGGACCTGCCTTGTGAATCGGATGAAAACATATGAAAACTTTCACTGATTCTGAGAAGAGCCCAGTAAAAAGCGATTTATTGAAAATAATTAGAAGCGGTGACGCTAGTGACAAGTGACATTGCTTCAATACAAAAATGGAATTCCATGAGGACCAGGATTCAAGCTAGATTTTAATTTTTAAATACCTACCATCTAGAGTGTAGGATTAAAAAAAAATTTAGTGTTGAAATATTAGCATTACTGTAGAATTTCTTTTTGATTGAGAAATATCTAATGCGGAATTGACCGTTCCATAAACGGATTCAAAAAATTGTGAAAAAAGTTCACATGAACTCTGTAAATCATTTGATGTTTAACCATTAAACTCCATATTCTCTTGAAGAGCAACAGATAGTTTTTACTATACAAAAAGTCCAAAAGGCTTCGGATTAGAAGAAATTCGAGATTGGGTTCTTAATACATATTGTTCGCTTGTTCAGAAACTGATACTCTTTACAGCACTGACAGAAAACTTTCTTGTCAACTTCAGAATTTGATTTTGTGCTACTTTATTTTAAACAGTTTTTAAATTCACTAAGCGTTTATTACACCAAGAAGTTTTAAATGATTTCAATGACTTTCTTTTTGGAATAGTCACCTTAAGCCCATCGAAAAACATGCAAAAATTTGGAATTCGCACCAAAAGCTAAAACAACATTCTAAAGAAGTTCCTCTATTAAATTTTAATCTTGCCGATAAGAAATTCGTGATAATTGATTATGGAAAACTTCTCTGGATTATTGATTATTGATTGATTTACCCTGTTTTGACTTTACGAAGAATTATTTTTTGGAAAAAAAACCTCCAATATTTTGTTTTATCCCCGCAGAACCGAAATCTTATAGCAAAGTTTTTGTTCTCCCACATCACTTTCTTGTTTGCTATGTCTTCTAAGGATACAATGCCAACAAGGACTTTGTGAAATATGTATTTGAATTCTATGTGTGTTTTTTTTTTCATACATATAAATAAAAGTTCGTCCCAAGTCGTAAAAGTCAAACCATTAACACTATACAGCTAGTTAAAGGAACTTTCGGGAGTAGATTTTGCCTAACATGAAGAGTAAAGTATAATAAATTATGCCGAAAAGGGGACTCCCAGTTGGCTATAAGAACTTCACTTCAGTTTAAGTTAAATGTTTCTTCTTGTGTGTGCGTTTTAGTTTTTTCTGTGATGTTGGTTACAGGAGTTGGAGGAAATAATTCAAATTTATGTTTCATTGCTCTGCAAGGAGTTTTATTTTCAATTACTGCAAAAAAATTATTGCCGACTGAGTCAAAAAATATATATCAAAGCTTCCTGTCGTCGGAAGTTTTTGCACCTTTTTTCTCATTTTTCGTTTGGTTTTTCTTCTTTTTTTTTTGTGCTGAAACTTTTCTTTTTGAAGGTCCATTGGTTTTGGTTTGGTTTGCAAAAGTCTAGCTCTGGAAGACGAAAATCAAAAAAAAAAAATAATTCAAGGAAAAAAGTGAAATCAGATAAAATATTCATTAAACCCGAAGATGGCACTTAAGAGGTACGCGTTATAACGTTAAAGTGGTTTTTGTGTCGAAACGAGAAGGAAATCAACAGAGAAGGACTTAGGAATACGGGATATTTTAAGACTTGTGTCAGTTTTATGCAATGAATCATCATTATAGTCTAAGAGAAAATGCGGATAAATTATGAAATGTCATTCAGAAGCTATTAAAGATGGGATGCGTTCAAATTGGAGAAAACATTTTTGTTGATGATGTGAGTTGAACTATAATATGCACAGTGGGCAGGTTAATTAATTTAGTTTTTTTTTGCCTCTGGGTGAATGACTGGAGATCTGTCAGAACATAGAAGTACGAGGCCTGCAATAGATCCTGGAGACGTCTTAAATTAAGGACTTCACGATGACTTGTTAAAACTATATTATTAATCAAAACTATACGTTATGTAAGGAGATTATGGAAAAATACTGCTTAAAAGAACTACTAATAACGCTAAGAAATGAAAAAAAAAAACTTTTTTATCTGGACCAAATGGAACATGGCCTCGATTTCATCTTTAGCGAAAATTTTTTAATGAAAAGTTATGCTTACAAGAAAATGAAGCAACAAACCACATAAAATCCAACAGGTGGCAGTACACCCCCAGAAAATCACTGTTCAATATTGGTATAGCTATCACCATCAAGAAGGAGAAGTACCAATCGACGAATTGAAATTGGATACCCTTTGACCCAAATGGAATATTATGTATGTTAAAGACATGAGATTTCAACGACACTAAGCGCCACACAGCTGATGCCACAATGAACATTCTTCACTAGCGATTTGAGGACTTGGTTCGAGATCATGCGATTCAGGAACTTTAGATTTTCTTTGTGTGTTTTCCTCGCAGGTTTTTTCTAATAAACCCCGACTAACTTGTGCCTCAATTTAAACATGAGTATTTCATGAGAGAGTTTGTCAAAAGCCTATGGATAGTCCCAATAGATACACGCGAGCTCATTGTAACCCAATTAAGGGATTGTTTAAAACTACAAGCTTCAGATATTGATTTATTGATTTGTAAGACACAATGTCTGATTAAGTACATTAAAAAAAAAAAAAATAGGTTCGAAAGACTGTCTTGTATTTTACTAATAAATTTATTAAAAATACAGCGCAAACATATAGTAGAGGAGAAGCTGAAACTGAGTAGGATGTTTTCAAAATTAATGGAGATATACCGTAATCTTCATGATATTTCCAATGATAAAGGCTTGGACGGTTTTCTTTGAGATTCTTCTCAAGATTCTGTCTGTCTGTCTAGTCGACTACAACCTAACCGGCTCGCCCAATTTTCGTTAAACTTGGTAGATATCGTTTTTATATTTTCCCCCCACTTATTTTTTCTTTTTTCTTAAGACCAAAAATAACATTACCTGCCATACGATTTTTTTCGAAATCTTATAATTCTGTGGTGTTTGGTACAAACATGATAAGTCCATAAAATAATTTGCGTTTTTACGTTCACTTTACATGGAGCTAAGGCTGAAACGGATTGACTGATTTTCATCAAATTTGGAAAACTTTTCAAAATATTCTTTTAAAAATTATGTTCCAAATTTCAAGAAAATCGATTTACCCGTTTTGATTCGAGCTCGATATAAAGTGAATGTAAGGATGCAAATTACTTTATGGAGTTATCATGTTTCTACCAAACACCACAGAATTATTTTTTTTTTCTAAAAAACTGTTCTACAGTTTTTTTTAAGCAAAAATTTTCATATATATAGCTAGAGCTAGGTAATTGTTGAAAAAATTTTACCCAAAAGTTTGAATATTAATGTGTATTCAAATTTTCAAAAAAAAAAATGTTTTCGATTTTTAAGAAATCAAAACTTTTTTTTTTTTCAAAACTCAATTTTTCAAAAACCCAATGTTTAATTTTTTTTTAAACTTGACCAATAAAGGTTTCTTAATACAATCTACAAGACGTGAGAAAAAAATTTATTTTGCCTTAAAGTACCTACTATACAAATGCTTAAAATGGTTTTCGAAAATCATGTTTTTCTCGAAAACGGCACCTAGAATTTTGATAAAAAAATTTTTCTTTTGATTAATTTTTAAGATTTTTCGTTAAATAAAAAAAATTGAAATTAAGATATTACTAACTGTACCTACCATAGAATAATATTTTCAAATTTTGAATTTATCATGGATTTTAATGAATTTTTTTAATGGAGATGCTTCTTAAAGGTTTGAAAAACATTGCATTTTTGAAATTCGATATCTTAAAAACAAGTCAATATTTTTTGTGGAAATTTAATTTTTATTCGTACAGTAATAAAGACTCTTACTTGGCGTATCAAAAGTTTTTCTTAAAAATGTTTTTAAAATTTTGCTTATTTTTTTAAAAAAACACTACTTCTTTTTGAAGAATCGAACTTTGCTTTTAATTTCATATAAGAATAATAGCACTCACCGTACAAATGTTAAAGAATGCTTTTAAAAAAACGCATTTTTCTCGGAAACCGTACCTAGAATTTTGGTAAACAATATTCTGTTCAAACTTATTTTTTACGATCTATATAGTTCAATGGACACGATTTTGAAATTAAGATGCTACTGACAGTAGGTGCTTACAATGGAACCATATTTTCGATTTTTGGCTTTTCATTACCGCCAAAACGGATTTTAATCGATTTTTTTCCTTGACAGAATCCCGTAAAAGTTTATAAATCACTTCATATTAAAATTTAACTTAACTTATATCAAAAAGGGGTTAGAAATTATTTTTTTAAATTTAAATTTGAACGGTATACAAAATTAAAATTGGTAAAACAAAATAAGAACTTCATATTTGCCTGCTGCATTATGCTTTTAGCTACAACTACTAAGAAATTTGTTTAAACCTTTTAAAAAAATAATTTTTTGTTTCTGAAAATTGTTCTCTAATATCATCTATTTCCATCCAATCGTGCATTTTAGTTTCTAGAGCCATTTTATTTTTTACTAAAAGAAATGTTTTGAATTTTTTTATAAAATTCGAAATTCTTTTAGTAGTAAGAGACAAAACAGAATGCTATGCAAATATGAATTTATGAAAGAACAAAAATTATAAGTCGTTGTAGTGGTTTCTGAAAAAAAAGCTCTTACAACATTTTAAAAGATTTTTAAGAAAAAAACTTGATATGCCAACTTTAAGTTTTTATTACTGTACGAATGAAAATTAAATTTCCAAAAAATACTAAGCCGATATCAGATTTTCAAAAAAAAAAAATTATTTTTTTTAAGTTTTAAAATGCAATGGTTCTAAGACTTTTTAGAAGCATTTCCACAAAAAAATTTATTAAAATCCGTTATGTCGATAATGAGTAATTCAAAATTTTAAGAAATGGTTCTATGGTAGGTACAAGCTGTAATATCTTAATTTCAAATCTTTTTTATTAAATTGAAGATCGTTAAAATCAATTGAAAGAAAAAAAATTATCAAAATTCTAGGTGCAGTTTTCGACACAAATATTATTTTCGAAAACCATTTTTTAACATTTGTATGGTGAGTACCTTTATTTTTAGGTAAAATAAAGCTTTTTTTCATACATCTTGTCGAGATTTTGAGAAACTTTTATTTATCAAGTATAAAAAAGAAACTAGCATAAGTTTTTCGAAATATTGAGTTAAAAAAAAAAAATTGAATTTTTTCTTAAAAATCCAAAAAAAAAAGTTTTTTGAAAATTTGAATACACAATAATTCTATTCAAGTTTTTGGGGAGCTTCACCCAAAAAAAAAAAAAAAATGATCAAGATCGGTCGCACCGCTTTTGAGAAAATGAAAAACAAAAAAAAAATGGTTCTTTGGGGGGTACCCTCAATAACCATTTTTCGTAAAATTTTTTTCAACCAGTACCTAGCTTTAACTAGATGAGATTTTTTTTAGTCTGTCAGTTTTTGAAAAAAAAAAATCCGTTATTTTTGGTCTTAAAAAAAAAAAGAAAAAACCGTGTGGGGGGGAAAAATTAAAACTGATATATACCAAGTTTTAGGAAAATCAGGCGAGCCGTTTAGGCTATAGTTGAACAGATAGACAGACAGACAGAATTGCGATACCCACTTTTCTAGTCTTCGCTATCATCGTAATGTCAACTTTGATCAAAATCTCGAGTTTGATTTTTTTTACGAATGCATAACTTGCCTTATAGTACCTATAAGTCGCAAGTAAAAATTGTATGACGGGTACCATCAGTTTTGAATTAAGAAAAAATAATAAATCGGTACAATAATCCACACTATCTACACAGTTTAAGGAAAGCGACAGCCAAACAGAGAGACAAGCAGTGAGACAGTCAAGAAGAGGGAATTACGAGTACGACCTTTTTTCGTCTTCAAATGTCAATTTTCATTAAAATCTTTAGGTCGATATTTTTACTATTTAAAAAAAAAAATACATTTCATCGCATCCAAGACATACTTTCTAGTTTTCTAAATTATTTAATAATTGCGTTTAAGACTATTCAAGATGCTTCTTTAAAGCTCCAGTCCTTAAAAACTTGTTCTGAACATTATGCATTTCCATACCAGTTCATAATCAGTATTAATCAAATTTAAAAATAAAATACAAGATTGTTTGGTAACTCTGTTTGATGATACCGCGATACTGGGAAATGGCGGAGCTTCCCGCTCAGATAGTTTCTGAATACTCTGAGAACTACAGGTATTCTAAGTCGAATTCCTTCTTTTGGGCCTTTTGCAATTTCTTTTCATTTCATTCGAAAACAATAAGAATCGACTTTTACCCCTCGAAAGGTAAGCTTGTCTTAGATATTAAATAAGTTCCTTGCGCTGATTAGGAAATTGGAAACTGGAGCGTACCAGGTTGATTTGTGGAGCCATATCCTTATTATTTAATTATTTCAAAAATAATGAAATAATATTGAAAAAATAATAGATTTCTTTTACAACCCAAAAAATGTATCTATGTATAGTATATATAAACCATTTTTAGTATTAAAGTTTGTAATTTCAATTTTTTTAATTTCAATTTTTTTAATTTCAATTAATTCATATTTAACTCACCACATCTTTTTTAAGGTTGAAATGTCCCTATGTACCTCCATCTATCTCCATATTGTCATTGTAGCAATTTAATAATGTGAACAAAATAAAACCAAAAAGAGATTATAATGTGGTCAAGACACTTTTGACAAGCTGTTACCACAATAATCGTTGTTTTTTCGACCACAATTTTCATTTACCATCTGCTGAAGTACTTCATGGAATGTTCTATAAAATTCCATCAAACCTCCCTGCAACACCATAAGAATGCAAATTATCATTACGCTTGCTATAAAAAAGCTATATAAAATAAAGGTCACTTTAGAACGACGTCGACTAACGACAAAATTGTGCTTAACAAAAATGCCAAATGGATTGATATTTTCCTCTAAGGTTCCAGGTTAAAACAAAATGTAATGCACGACTGGATCGTATGAATTTGCTCTTGTGGTTTAAAGCTTAAAGACGGTTTGGTTTATTAGTACAATCTTTGTATATATAAAACTTATAGTACTATCAAGAAGACGAAAGATTGAGTCGACATCTTAAGTATAGGGACATTACTTGCTAGATTTGTCTCTGCTAAATTTAATAATAAAATATTCTCATTTTTACTACTTGTTTTGTATCTTATCCTACTCTCTACTGCAAAATCTAGCGCTAATTTCAGCGCCACCACCAGACTAGAGTTCGCAATACCAAATCACGCTCCATGATAATACTATAGGTTATATATACAAAGGTACAATGACATTATTAGAAGAAAAGTATTTAAAAAAAATAAGTTTTTCTTTAATGTACTATTTTGTTTAAAGAAAATATCCGTAGATTTTGGAAATCAGTACATATTATTATTTGTAATCCTTTTGACCCCAAATCTGCTCACTTAAAAATGCTTACATTTAATTTACGGCCAATTAATAGTTTTGGCAGTGATGCAACACTTTAAGACTCCTTCTTCGACAGTGATTTGGTTCTGTATGATTAGCAATCTGCGCCTCCATTTTCGATGAACGACTTTTCTTAACGCTGAACTTAAATATTGAAAATTTTTCCAAAACTGTTACATTTCGTGATTTTCATTGTATTAATCTTGAGATCTTAGAAGAACACAAAGAGGTCCAAATTCGTCTAACGAACAATTGCAGTCTTTAACTGAAAATATTAAAATCTTGCCTAACATGCATTTAAACTTAAAAAGAAAGTAATGGGTGATTTTTTTGAGGTTAGGATTTTCATGCATTAGTATTTGACAGATCACGCGGGATTTCAGACATGGTGTCAAAGAGAAAGATGCTCAGTATGCTTTGACATTTCATCATGAATAGACTTACTAACGAGCAACGCTTGCAAATCATTGAATTTTATTACCAAAATCAGTGTTCGGTTCGAAATGTGTTTCGCGCTTTACGTCCGATTTATGGTCTACATAATCGACCAAGTGAGCAAACAATTAATGCGATTGTTCAGCGATGAGGCTCATTTCTGGTTGAATGGCTACGTAAATAAGCAAAATTGCCGCATTTGGAGTGAAGAACAACCAGAAGCCGTTCAAGAACTGCCCATGCATCCCGAAAAATGCACTGTTTGGTGTGGTTTGTACGCTGGTGGAATCATTGGACCGTATTTTTTCAAAGATGCTGTTGGACGCAACGTTACGGTGAATGGCGATCGCTATCGTTCAATGCTAACAAACTTTTTGTTGCCAAAAATGGAACTGTACTTGGTTGACATGTGGTTTCAACGAGATGGCGCTACATGCCACACAGCTCGCGATTCTATGGCCATTTTGAGGGAAAACTTCGGAGAACAATTCATCTCAAGGAATGGACCGGTAAGTTGGCCACCAAGATCATGCGATTTGACGCCTTTAGACTATTTTTTGTGGGGCTACGTCAAGTCTAAAGTCTACACAAATAAGCCAGCAACTATTCCAGCTTTGGAAGACAACATTTCCGAAAAAATTCGGGCTATTCCGGCCGAAATGCTCGAAAAAGTTACCCAAAATTGGACTTTCCGAATGGACCACCTAAGACGCAGCCGCGGTCAACATTTAAATGAAATTATCTTCAAAAAGTAAATGTTTCAAATAAAGAATCGATGAGATTTTGCAAATTTTATGCGTTTTTTTTTTTAAAAAAAGTTCTCAAGCTCTTAAAAAATCACCCGTTAATTTATAATGATACACAGCTTGCACAGAGATATGATATTTAGTTTATATCTTACAACTGAAAAATACATTCAAAATGATGGTAAGGATTAACAAAAGAAAAGATTTTTATTTTTTGAAGGAAAACTACGTAAAAAAAACTTAAATATTGAAAATTTTTCCAAAACTTTTACATTTCGTGATTTTCATTGTATTAATCTTGAGATCTTAGAAGAACACAAAGAGGTCCAAATTCGTCTAACGAACAATTGCAGTCTTTAACTGAAAATATTAAAATCTTGCCTAACACGCATTTAAACTTAAAAACAAAGTATTAAGCCTTGGTTATCATGCAACATAAAGTCTTTAATGCATCAACATGATAAAAAATATAATTTTTGGAAATACTACCGGTTAGATGTGTTAAGAAGGAAGCATTGTTCACTTCGTAAAAAAGTGGTAGCGGAGATTCGTATGCTCAAATCTCAAATATTCTCTAATCAACTATAGTACATCTACATATAAGTGCCCGTCTACTTTGTAATGACTTCAACAATATAAACATTAGTAAGTCAAGAAATGAACGAATTCAGATTCACTGCTCCCTCTGTTTAGTAGAGAATCTTGATTTTCATCGGCGGATTAATTGAATAGTTCTGATAGTTTTAGAGTGGATAGTGCTGATATTGTTGGAAGAGTGCTTTCCATAAGGTCTAGTTCTCTTGGATTGAAAGAATATCACCCTTCGTCGTTTAAAATGATTTAACCAATTATTCGCCCTCACATAACTTTCATGTGGAATAGAATTTTGATGTCGACAGGGTTGTGCCATGGATAGAAATTGGCTAAAATTGTGCCTATCCATAAAAACGCAAGAAGTGATGAATCCAGACCAATTTAAAATTTGGGCATTTTATCAAAAGTTATTGGAAGAATTCTTCAATAAACATATCAATGCTTATCTTACATTAAATTCATATTATTTAATTATTAACTTTTTAGTGTTACTTAACTTTTCCAAAGGCTTTCAGCGCAGTCAATGATGTCGAATAGGTAACAATAGGTACAACTTTTCATCAGTCGATACAAAATTACCTTTTTACTGCTTTATTAATAGGTACAAAATCCTTATATTACTGGTGTTCCTTAAGATTCCATTCTTGGACCCTTATTGTTTTGGATGTTCGTTAAATGCATGAATGAACTATGTATTGCAGTGCGACCTGGAGATCTATTGTACCCCCACTTGTATATGGATGAGCTTGGTCATCTTATAGTTCTTCCTCTAAATTTATTGCTCTTGGAACTCTTAGCATTTGGAACATCTTCAGAGAGGATATGCTGGCCTTTTTCACCTGGTATTGTCCCAGATGGTTTTTCCTTTGGTGCATGAGTGAACAACTTCTTCCTAGTACATGTGGCATTGCTTAACATATCAAGTAAATCTAGGTGTCTTCCAAGTTTGCAGTGTCCATTTAGGATACTTGTCATTATTCTTAGGTTATTCTTACTTAGGTTAATGCAGTATTCGAAACGTTGCTGGTTGTGATTGTGCCAGTAGTAGTTTCGCTTGTCTGAGCTTTGGGAGTTCTTTTCCAATTCTTTTATCTACTTGCCTCCTCTTCTTGTTTAATTTTGTTTTTGATGACATTTTCTACTATTCGGCAATAGAGATCAGGCCCTGTTAAAACGGTTGATGCGCCTATTTTTGTTGAGGAATGTGCCTCTTCGTTTCCATGAACACCCACACCCAGGTACCCAGTGAAGTGTGACCCGATTCCTTTTCGCCAAGTTCATTTAGAATGCTTATGTACTCACCAATTAAGAGCTGATGGAATATGATCTCAGTACCTTGAATGCAGCTTGGCTATCTGAAAGCAATGTTGTGGTTACGATAGATCTTTTCAAGAAGTCAATCTACGCATTTCCCTATGACGTGTACCTCCGCTTGGAAGATACTGCTGGACTACCCCATCGGTATGGACATTTTGGTTCTAGGTCCAAAGATTCATGCACCAACCCCATCGCTTGTTCTCGATCCATTAGTGTACCACTTGATGGAATTTGTTTCGAGGGTGTAGTTTGTTTCTTCTCGGACCCAACCTGTTTTGTTGCTTAGCTCTGTAAAAAAGTTTTTGTCGAATTTATACTTTTAATCATACCACATCTTGGGATGTTAAGAAGACTTGTTACTGTGGACCTGCTGATTAAGTCTCTTTCCCTGAGACCAATAATTTTGCCTGTCTCAGTTTCTTCTATTGATGAGAATCTCATGATACCTCCCATTGCCGCACTTCTGATGTACGAGTATAGGGTATAAGCTAGAGAACAACCTACATAGCTGAGGTAAGGCAGGTACTCATTGCTCCCGTATAATAGACACATACGGGAGACTTTGGACTTTTTCTAGGGTTTTCCTAATTCTTGATAATTCGGTTCTCTTATTCCATGCAACCACACCATAGGTAATGCTAGGTCTTACCATCATAGTGTACATCCACCTGAGAATGCTAGGTTTGCATCCCCATGACATGCCTGCAAGTCTCTTGCAAATCATTAGGGCTTTTGTGGCTTTCCCGACTATAGCTTCTAAGTGTTTGTTTCAGAGGAATTCTAGATATTTTACCTCCCTCTGCGTTTTAATTACTTCACCAGCTAACTGGATAGGTTTCATAAGTGTCAGAAGTCTTTTACTCGTAAATGGAATGATTTGTCTTGGATGTACGTTAATGAGCTTTCATCTAAAATAAAGAATTGATCACTGCGTATATATGCTGATGACATACAATTGTAATTCAGTTTTCCTGTTGGGCTTAATGAACATTGAACATGGCTGTTCTATTTTGTAGAATTAGCTTGAGACTATTTTATAAGATATTTTATCTTACAGTTTTTAAGCAATCATCAACGAATAAATAAATAAATTAATCCAAAGCTGGGTGAAATTGTCCAGCCTACAGCCTTTCTGTCCATCTCATTCGTTAAGGATATTAAGTAATTGGAGTACTATCAGAGATGATAGTTCGCTCTTTATCTGGTAAATTGGCTGCTACCAATTTTTTTGGGTCGCAAGAGTATCACATTTACGTCCTATGTGATTCGGTGTTTCCTAATGAACATGGCTGAATCTGCATGACGTACTGCCTATCAGGCCAAGAATACTGCGGTTTCTTCAGAGCTTACAGTGACAAGATAAAATTTATCCATTTATTCTTTGTATTTGTGTTTGTATTGATTGTTTTTAACCCGTTTAAAGTGTCTTTGAATCTATTTTCGCTGAGGATAAGACTGCCGCTTCAATTATCTTGACAGGCCTGGTACTCTATCAAATGTAAATTTTATATTCCTGTCGAGATCGCTAACTTCTAAGCCAGTGTATCTGGTGAAGGAACTCATTGCTTTTAAGTGCAATTTAACTGTTACGGTAACCATTGCTTCTTTGGGGACTTCGTTTGGCACATCTCCTTATGATATTTAGAGCTTCTGCACTGCTCCATCGGTAATGAAAGTTTGGTGCTTGCTAGGTCAAAAAATGCATGTGCATCTTAATCTATTTGGAAGGTATTTATTAGTTCAAAAAGAACTGATTTTGAAAATCTACCTTCCTTGTAAGCATGATAGATGTTTGGTTAATGAGGTACCTTTATTAATATGAATGACTTCGAATGTGTTGCATCTTTTTCCCAATTTCAGGAAAAAATGTTACTTTACCTATGCTCTACACTTCTACAGTATTGGTATGTGTCCGACTGCAATATTAAAAATATTATTCCATTTTTGCAAGAGTGATAAGTCGCCCATTAAAATTTTTTTCTGAAGAGATGGCTCAAAGCTATTTATTTCTAAGTCCGCAGAAAATTGAAGGCCCCTCTATTGCCCCTCGGCGAAACGCCCCTAGGAATCGTGGAATCCTTGAGAATTTGTAGGACACTTAGGTAAATCATGAGAGCGGTTTGGTAAAGAAAACAAGATTTTTTGCAACCGGTTCCTTTCAGAGATATTCTTTGTGGGTAAAGAAAGCACTATATAATTCTTTGGCTAGATAGTCCAGTCAAAGCGTCATTTGACCTTGCGCGCAAAGGCATGGTCTATTTTTTTTTCATGGATCGATAGGTGCTTATGAGAAAAGCTTAAAACCAAATTTGCACCACATGACAACTTTTTTTTACCAAAGTTATTGGTAAAAATGTGTTTTGTGTCATTTTTTGTTCATTTTCGAATATCTCGGCTCCACTATCTCGCACAAACAAAAATTAAACATGATTTTATTCCTTATAACATTATCTATTATGTTCTAAAAAAAAAACTTTGTTTAAATAAATGAAAAAAAAGTTATAGTAAGTTAAACAAATTTTTTGTTGTTTAAAAATCACTTTTTCGTGATTATTAAGAAAAAAGCTCATTTAACGATGAAATTTTTATTTTCTATTATTAAAGTTCTTGTAATTCCCTACAATTTAAAAAAAAATCAACACTCTACGATGAACGAAAGCCGAGTAATAAATTATTGAACATGGGTAAGTCAGCGCACCCACGCATTTTATGATTTTATGTTTTAATTAATATCTCAGCCCCAGTATGTCGCAAAGTGAAAATAAAAAACTGTATTGCTAATAACAATATTTTCTATCAACTTGCATTTAATTTAATATGTTTGAGCAAAAACATAAAAAGTTACCGTTGGTTTCAACGTTTTTTTTCTTGTTTTTAATACCTTTTTTTCATAGTTATTGAGAAAAAAACTGTATTTCACGGTAAATAATTTTCAGTTTTGGATTTTTGTCTTATAGTCCTGCTAATTTTCTTCAAATTAAAAAAAAAATTAGTCCATTACGACAAACGGGAGCCAAGATATTCATGATTTAAAAACTTAGGAAAGCTTAGAATTTAGTATTTTAACCTTGTAGCTTGTAATTTTGGTGTCGCCAGCAACAAGAAGCAACAAATATGTGTAAGTATGTGTGGGGTGTTTGAAGGATACCAATATGTCTTGTTGCTGGCGACACCAAAATTACAAGCTACAAGGTTAAAATACTAAATTCTAAATTAAATTCCCTACAAAAATGGTCAAATTGAAAATTTTCGTCAGACAAGCCGTTTTTGAGTAATTAAGCTTAATAAATTGTTATTTTTCGTTAGTTACAAAATTCCAAATTAAAAAAGTAAAATCGAAGAAAAATAACAATTTATTAAGCTTAATTACTCAAAAACGGCTTGTCTGAAGAAAATTTTCAATTAGACCTTTTTTGTAGGGAATTTAATTTTATATAAAAGTAAGTCAAAATGAATTTTTTTTACTTCAATGTTTTGTCAGTTCTGACGCAAAACATGAAATTATGACTAAAAATCAAAATTAGCGATGAAAGCCCTCTTAAAATTGATATTAAGGGCTCAAACTTTTACGAAAATTTTTTTTTGTCATTCTGAATGATATTCTCGATATATCTTTCAAAAAAAAAAAATAGTCAATTTTTTTGGCCCAGTCTACTCTACAACCCCTAATTAAGTAACTTAAGTTCGAGATTACAAACGATTAAAAAAGTAGCAATAGTAATAGTATTAAATTACAAATAAATCGGTACTTTTCTTCCTTGTCTGTAGCTCAATTGTGGACGGATGCATATACTCGTACAACCCAAATGATGACAGACGATGGCTTGAAGACTTGGCCATCACAGTAAGTTTAATGCAAGCTTCCGTCGAAATTTTTGTATACATGACACCAATACTTCGGTCTTATAGAGCTAGTAAGAAAAACCATCCCCCAGCTGCTGTACAACATGAAATTCGATTATTAATCCACAAGAGAAGCGATTTGAACGTATTTGCGATGGGGATATTGAAGGTAAATGGAGTTTTTTTCTCCTGATTATGATGATGGGATCGGAAGGCTCTCTTGATCCAGGTTGAAAATTATTCAATTAATAGAGCTTTAGTTTTCTTGCTTCTCGTATAAAAGGCAACAAAGAGGATTTTAGAGGAGTGCATGCAGTATTTTTGTTATTTGTTCAAATAAAGTTTTCAAAGCTTTTATCCCATTAACTACCCTATTAACTATTAATTTTAAAGCAATCTTAGATGATTTATACGGTCAAGCCTCTTTCAGATGTTAAGCTTCAAAGGGGTCATGTTTATTGGGTCGTTTAGTTCAGCTTTGGTTAAGGTGGCTGCCATCATAATTTCTTGACAAACTTAGACCATATAAGTTGGTGTATTCTTATACCACAAGAATCAAGTATAATTTCTCCCTACTCAATGAACCACTTAGAGGTTAGAGCTCTTTATGCAGCGTGCGGAACTACGAATGTCTATTTGCAAGGGCGCTAGAATCATTATAGCCGAATTCCGCTAGATCGGTCCTACGTCTTTGATATAGAGCAGGGCATGTACAAAGAAAACTAGGAATCGATTCTTCCGGTTCCTGGTCTATATAGCTTTTGCAGAAATTGTAAGAAAATAATCCGAACCTCGTTGCAAGGTTAATTATTTGACAATGTCGGGTTAGGACACATATTACGGAGCCAATGTGTAATCCGCTTAGAGATATCAAGCGTTCTAGATCTGCCTGCGGCCACATTTGTTTTGTCGCCAGACAAATGGTGATGATGTTTCATTCAAGGTTCGTTTTCTCAATAAATTTGCAAGTTGCAATTGGTGCACCTATATTTACTGTATAGGTAGTGTTGCTCCTCTTTGGGCAAGTTCATCAGCTTAACAATTTCCTGAATTTTCCCTATAGTCCGGCACCCAACATTCATGAATGTTTAACTACTGTGCCATCTCCATAAGAGATGATCGGCAGTTATGACAAAGTCTGATTTAATAGTGCCTTGGCTATCTGAGATAGCCACGTAACTGGGTATTGATCTGAATAAATTCAGAATGGTGCAGTGGCCAATTATGTTATTAGTCCACTAGGAAGAAGCTTTAAGAGAGAGTTATACTTTATTTTAGGACTTATAGATGCCTTATAAATTGCAGCAAGATCAGAAGGGTTAAAAATTTGTTTACATCGATAAAGAAATCCTAAGCATTTAGCAGCGTTTTTGGTGGCCTCGAGAACTTGGTCATTCCAACGAAGATCGTTGTTGACACACTTACCGAGTACTGACAGATTATTGATTTCTGCGATGGAAGTACTATTCAAGGACAATTGCCTGGGGGTATATTTTCCTTCAACGACATCAAAAAGCTAAGTTTTTGAAGCATTAAACTTCTCAAGATTTTTTGTACACCATTTAACAATACTGTAAAGATCGGAGTTTAATGATCTTATCATACGGTAACATTGCAATACCTCTTCCAAAATAAGGACATTAACGTGAATTTGAGAATGAATATGAGAAGCTGAAAGTAAATTCGTCGGGAAAGTGTCTTAGATGTCTTAGAGATTATTTACAAAAATAAGGAAGACATTCGGAAAACAAACAGAGCTCTGGGGACCACCAGCATCTTTTTTGTTAAGATCAAATGTGAAACTATCCAATCCAGAAGGTTATTTCTAGTCCAAGGAACTAGGGTTTCATTGAAACAAAACGCACGAACTTTAAATAAGACACCTTAATACCAAACTCAATAAAAAGCCTTAGAAAATATAAGCCAGGGTTCTTCCCTAGTAACCAGTACAGTTGTCTGTACTGGAAGTTAAGTTTTTCTATTTTTTTTTTGTACTTCCCATGTAAGCTTTTCATTTAAAACAATTCGAAGGTATGTATTGGCGAAAGGTACAAAGCCTTACTTTTGATAAAAAATTCAGACACTATGTTGCTATTTGTTTATTAAGTTTATATGCGTCAATTTTGTTTCGTTTAATTTGATACGCCTTTGTTGCGTCCAATCTCTATTTTTATCGACTAGGTACATATTATATTTTTTCAATTTTTCTATAGCCTTCGAAACGGATTTATATTGCACCAATATTGTAGTATCGTCAGGAAAGGTAGCCGTGATAACATTGAAGTCCACTGGGATATCCCTAGTATATAACAAATACAGGGTTGGTCCTAGGACACTTCCTTGGGGTACTCCTTCAATCAATTTTTTTAGTTACGACTAATTTTTGTCGTATGTAACGTACTAAAAAGTCGGTTCGTGACGAAGGATTTCAGTATTTCGTAGTACTACCTGGGAAAGTCAGTAAGTAGTTTTTACTAAAGTCCCAAGTTCTAAACCTTGTCAAAGGCTTGAGAAACATCTAAGAATAAATTTGATGAGACAGTTTCAAGTGTGTGCTAATTCTTAAGAGGATTTGTTAATTCCACGCAAGAGGCAGTACACCCCCGAAAAACCATATTTTGCTTGCAGTGGTTGTGAATCGAACCCAAGTCCTTCTGCAATCTGCATGTCAGTCCAACGCACGCCAAAGGTTACTACAAACATATTTTATTTAAAATCATATTATTAAAACTTTTAAGAAGCTTCTACATAAAAACTCTGGAGAGAGTCTAAAATCCAAAACAAACGATAGGTTCGATCGACTAAGGGTATAAGTACATTAGTGTAAGAGCACGCAGATTATAGAGTTACTTATACATATAGCAGCTCATAAGACAATGAGGTGTGTGAAACGTGACAAGAGGG
Organism: Philhelius festivus; assembly: GCA_963931855.1. Lineage (NCBI taxonomy): Eukaryota > Metazoa > Arthropoda > Insecta > Diptera > Syrphidae > Philhelius > Philhelius festivus. Next base: position 186,200 of record CAWVOZ010000196.1, on the reverse strand, counting down.
CTATGATGGACAAACATGCGCAGAGTTCGGAAAAAAACTCCAGGAAGAGGTGATTCCCGGCAGTTTTACAAAATCGCCCAAAGACACTGTCGTAGAACGTAGCAAAAAGAACCATCCTGTGTTAGATGTGGACGGCAACCTATTGGTGACTATAGAAGATCAGCTGCGAAGGTGGACGGATCACTTTTGTACACTGCTCAACGAGGTCCAGGATGCAAATCTAGATCCTCAACTTACAAATGCACGCTGGTCTTGACACCGGTCCCCCAGGTGAACAAGTGCAAAAATAAAATGCGCGATTCACCCTCTTAAGACTAATAAAGCTGAGGTATTTTATGGCATACCTACAGAGTTCTTGAAAGCAGATCCTGATGCAATTTCTTGTATTTTGCAACTATTAGTGCAGGCTGTTTTGGGAAATAAAACATACACCAGTGATTTGAATGGTGGTATCACTATTTTGTCCGTGTTCCTAAAATTGGTCGGAACTATTATTCTCGAAAGGATAAAGTGCAAGATAGAGTTTACGCTTATGAGGCACCAAGCGGGCTTTCGTAGTGGTCGATTTTGCGTCGATCACATTAACATCTTGTACTTGAGCAATCATCCGAGTATCAAACACACCTCTACCTTATGTTTTTTTTACTTTGAAAAGGCTTTTGACCGGTCTAATCGGTAATGTATATGGAGATCTCTGATTGCGAGGGGTATCCCCACAAAGATAGTTAATGTCATCAAAGAGTCCTACAATAGCGCAAGGTGTTTCGTTTTCACTAAAGACAACTTTCCGATTCTTTTAAGGTGCGTCGAGGACTGAGACGGGAGATGTTCTTTAACCGTTACTGGCAATTGATGTTGATGATGTGATGACTACTAGAGTGGGTTCAAACGAAAGGCACGGAATCAGGGATGGAAAATGAAATTTTTCAATTGTACTGAAATCTGGAATAAAATTGTATTGAAATGATGTCAATTGTACCGAAAACGAATTTTGTATAAAAAAATCAATGATTCAACTACATATTTAAAAGTTTTCCAAAGTATTTTATTTAAAAAAAATCAGAGCAGAAATGGTTGGCTTGTCCTCTTATAAAAAATATAAATAAATATAAATAGCTCCACAGAAAAAAATACTGGCGCAAAATTTTAGTTGAATTATTACGATGTTAAAGCTTTTTTAGTATGAAACTAAGTTAAAATGAAGATTTTGCAAATTTTAATAATATAGCGTCCTACTTTCTCTACCCTTTTATTAAAGTTAAAACCAGCGAACACCTATTTTATTTTTTTAGTATCCTGCTATTTGCAAAAGCCACAAAACATACTCGTATGTTTACTTAGTTTTTTGCAAGAGCTGTCATTGGTTTAGGTGTGTTCAGAAGCAATTTATTAAGGAAATTGCTTTAGTACAATGCTAGTTAGAAAATGTTTAAAACTAAGAATGAGTTAGTAAACTACTTTAAAGTAAGCAAATTGTTAAATAGTACTAATACCTTAATAATAGGCTGTTTAAAATTTTGCGCCACTATCTTCATTTTAGAAGTTTTACTTGTCCATTTTTGCGGCACGAGCTTATACAAAAAAATTGAAATATAAAACTTAAATTCACAAATTCAATATCTTAAAAATGCACAGCCGAAAAACCGCAATCACATCCACAAGTTTACATTTTAGTATTTAGTAAACATAACGATGCGATGTCTGAAAAAGAGCTGATCGATAAAGAGCCCGAAAAGCAAGACGCCATGAATAAATGAAAAGAAAACTGTAATTAAGAGTTATAACTTATAAGGGCTGATAGCTTAGAGTTATTGTTATTGTATGAAAATGAATGCATTCAGGCCAGGATCATGTATTCAATTTAACTTGTGAAATACATAAAATTGGAAATATAGAAATTGTACTGAATTGAGACAAATTGTACTTTTGTACTTGTACAAACTCAATTGTATCGAATTCGGTACAATTGTACCGAATTTTCCATCCCTGCACGGAATACTATGGAGACTGTTTGACAAGCTCATTAGCCATACAGGCAATGCCGATGATATCTGTCTCCTGGCAAATAGCACAGGAAGGCGGCTTGAATCAAATGTGTGAACACTGCAAGGTAAACGGTGAGGTGGCTGACTAATGGATTAACTTTAAGAAAATCAAAGTAATGCACGCCGGCCATATCATTCAATAGTGGACCGTTCTAAGGCAGGGGATCATTGGAGAGGTCGAGCAGTTTAATTATCTAGGTAGTTCTGTAGCAATTGATGGTGGAACAGATTTGGATGTTAACATCAGAATAATTAAGGCCCAACGCGAAGTGCATTTGGAATCCTCTCTGCTGTGTGGTACACTAGTAAAATATCACTAGGCACCAAGTTGAAACTCTTCGAATCCAACGTAATATCTGTGCTGTTATAAGGCTGTGAAACATGGAAGTGATCTGCTAACACCTCGGCTTTCGTTAACCGATGTCTGTGGTACATTTTGAAGATCTACTGGCCACAAACCATATCAAACGTCGAGCTGTGGAAAGAACCGGACAGAATAATGTGAAAGTAGACATTATGCAACGAAAATGGCGGTGGATTGGCCATACATTGAGGAAACCTGGCAATAACATCTCAAAGCAATCTTTTGAATGGAATCCTCCTCAGGGTCCAAGACGTGTTGGAAGACCAAAAACAACCTGGTGGTCAACTATAATGGAAGAAGCAAGATATCAGGATATTCGTACGTGGCACAGCTATAACCGCTTGCGTCAAATCGTGACAGATAGAGGAACTCTGTTGCTGCTAGTGATGTGTACCTCATACATGAGGCAATACAAAATGTCCCATACACCAATCTGAAATGTCCCATCACCTCAAAACGAAAAAATGTATTACCTCACACTTCACCACAAAAGCAACGAAAAATAGTTCTCTTTACTCTTTCATGGAAAAAAAAAACACTATTCGTATCGAGCATCTCACTCATCGGGCTGATACTAAGACTGAGACTGATGCAGAATGAAGTTGTATTGTAGTTAATTGTATGAAAGGAGGAAATAGGCCTCAAACTATCTACCCACCAAAGATCAAACCAATGGAAATAGAATGAGGTTTGTGGAAGATGAGGATTTGAAATGAAATGAATGAATGTGTTGTGAGTTGAGTTGTTGAGTACTTTTTACTCAAACGTCCCATTCAAACAAAATTCGTGACATTGTCGCAGGCTGGGTTTTTGTATCAGACTGGAACTTTGTACCAGGATGGGACTTTGTACCAGGCTAGGACTTTGTACCAGGCTGGGACTTTGTACCAGACTAGGACATTTGTCATTTAAGGATTCAGGTTCTTTTGCATCTGTTTGAGGAGACAAAATGAGAAGAGATAATGAGTGGGACTTATGAATGAATGAATGTTGCACTGACTACAATGTAACAAACAATGAAGATACATAGGTATGAAGCATTATCGAAAATTATACAATCAAAGGGTTAAAAAAGGAAAGAGTTTTTTTTTTACAGTTTGGAGTAGGAGGTTTTGTTAATTTTTGAAGGAGTAGGAATTTTCGTTTTTGATATGCAAATGCAAGTGCATTCCTTTTATTTGTATTTGTTTTGTTTTTAGTGTTAGAAAAAAGAGACTAGGGTTTTGAGATCAAGATCAAATATGAGAATTAAAAAAAAAATCAATCAATCAATTGTGCTGAGTTTGCGTACGTGAAGAGTCATTAGTGTCGTATTTAGTCCAGTGTCCTGTAATCAATTTTGTTTGTAAAAAAAGTGATCAGAACAGGTCTTAACAGAAGAAACATGTTGAGTGGGAAGAAAGTAGGACAAATATTGTTTTTAAATGCAAAAATGTAATGATTTATTTTTTTAAATTCATTAGATTCAATTTATTTTGAATGTGATAAAATATTTGTTTTTTTGTTAAAAAAATATCTTTTTGTGTTTATCTTTTTATTAAATGCTTTTGTTTTCTTTTAATAACTTAAATAAAATTTAAAAACACCACTTTTTTTTTTAAACTTTTTGTTTTAGATTAATTTTTTTATTATATCTTTTTATATTTACTTATTTTAAACTTTATTTCTGTTAAAAACTAAAACTTTTTTAATTTTGTTTTAAATGTTTTATTTTAAAATAAAGTGTTTTGTATCAAGGATATTTAATTAAATATATTATATTTATTGATATTTAATTTTTGTAACCTATTTATTTAATGCAATTTTAAAAACTATTTTTGGAAAAAATATATACAATTAAAAAAAATATGCATTGTTTAATTTCGAATCTCAAAATATCCATTTAAATAGGTATGTACCATGGGACATTTGAGGTGGGACAAAGTACCACCTCATTTCAAAAAATGAGTACCTCATACAAACTCATTTCAAATTCGTGTCCTACCCATCACTAGTTGCTGCCCTATTCCCCAGATGGAATTGAAGTGCTACTCAAGTAGCTGGAAATCGTATGTATATCGTATATATTAGATGAAAACTCTTGGATGGAAAATAAGTACCTACACTTCAATAAAAAAAAATGGTTTCCTATCAAGCAAGAAATAATCAGGGACTTAGTTCCTTAGGACTTATTTCACCACATAGCTTTTTTTTGTCATATAAAAATTTCCTTCATCTGTTAAGTGTGTTTTTCACAATTCAATTCTCACATTTAAATGCCAAATTTTGTCCCTAAAATATTTAAATTGCGAGAACATATCGCTTGAAAGCACTAAATCTTTTTCAATAGCAGAAGACATGGGTACCTTCTCCAACAACTTCAATAGAAACGCATGTGTTGGTCTTATACAAT